>QLSR01000456.1:93691-190875 GCA_031780015.1 Citrullus colocynthis | reverse complement strand
TTAAAAAAAAAAAAAAAAAAAAAAAAAAAAAAAAAAAAAAAAAAAAAAACTGTCCCACTATTTAATTACAATCTTTTCTTATGGTGAAGCCATCATTACTTCCATCTCTTTCATATAGAATTTTCTACTCACGAATCATTGATGCAAGCTTTTTTCTACATATCTTTTACCGTATATCCGTGGGATTATTATTATTATTATTATTATTTTTTTCTTTCTTTCTTTCTTTCTCACGAGTTATGACCAAATATGTAGGTGGGGATTAACTTTTAAACCTAAAAAAATAATAATAAATAAAGGTAATGGTTTTAAATAGCAAAATGATTAGAAATATTTTAAATATATAGCAAAATGTTACTATGATATATAGACATCTATCAATGACTCATTGTCACCGATAGATGTCTATCAGTGTCTATACAGTGATATTTTACTATATTTGTAAATAAGTCGATTCATCTTGTTATATTTGAAGTCAACCCAAAAGATAATGGTTGAATTTCCTAGTTTTAATATATGAATTTTAAAAAGTTTTTAATAAGTTCTTACCATTATTTTGCGTTTAATAGCTTATTGACCTATTAAACATTTTTTTTTAATATTCATAGACTTATTACCATACACAAGATTGAAATTTTAAAGGGCTCATATGACCAAAAATTCAGTTCTATATCTAATAAATCAACTAATTTCTTTTCTTCTAAAAAAATTCAAATGTATAAAAATCTAGGTATGTTTTCAAATATAGAAAAATGAACTAAAATATTTACAAATATAGCAAAATTTCATAGAATATGGTAGACCGCATGGACTACTATCTGTGTATATCTAACATTATCTATGTATATCTAACTAGATATACGTAAATAGTAGTCTATCATGGTCAATCGCAAATAAATTGTGATATTTTGCTATTATTTGTAAATATTTTTAACAGTTTTGTCATTTATAATAATTTCTAAAAAAATCTATATCTAATCAATCGATTAACCATGAAAGTTTGGTATAAAGTTGTAAATTAATCAAAGTTATAGTTAGATATCTTATTCATTAATTCATTTATCCTCAGATTTATTTGAGATATAGTTAGAGAACTATTCTTAGTGTTACTTGTTCAAAATTTTAAACCATACGCCCTTAATAGTTAATAATGATAACTATATTTAAATAGAGGCAACAAAATTGACTCTCATCATTTAGTCAATTTTTGCTTTATTATTGCTTTGTCTGCCAAACCCATTTCGCCACTTCAATCTTATCATAATGTGGCCATTTTCATCCTATCTTTTTCAGAGAATTTTCTTCCATCATATCGTTGATAATACAATTAACCTTTAATTATTATTTTCTTTAGTTTTCTTTTCTTTTCTTTTTTTTTTTTTTAATATTTATGGCTAGGTAAAGCATTTGAATGATGCGACGAATATATTTTGAGGTTGTTTCCAAATATGATAAAATGAGTCAAATTATTTATAAATATAGAAAAATTTTACTATCTACCAACGATAGAATGCGATAAATTTCTATCACTAATGGACCGTAAAAATTATATATTTGTAAACAGTTTAATATTTATTATAATTTCTCTATATTTTGTGGGATTTAATTCTTTTTTTATAATATTTTTTGAAACGCGTGGGGTAGGAGATCAAACCTCTAACCTCAAAATTGATAGTTGATATTTGATGTCAATTAAGTTATGCTCATGACAAACACTTAAAACCTAGATTTGAGATTTTTTTTTTATTATTATTTTAATTATTATCATTGTTTCTATTTTAATTTTCCTTAAAACTTGGATTTGTCATGTTGGACTAGTCTTTAGTTTTTCTAATATTATTTTAATAAAATGTTTAAATACTATTGTTTTTTTTTTTCTTTTTTTCATTTATTATACAAAAATTTAAAAAAAGAATGGGTTGAAAATGCAGAAGCGACGTGTAAGTTTCATGACGACAATGGAAGCTGGAACTCAGATTGCAGTAGCATCTTAATTAACACATGAACGACAAGATTCATGAACACATTAATTAAAGTGATATAGTGACGACCTTTTGAGGGAACTATGTTACGTCCTTCACTTCAACTTAAAATACTTGAATCTTGGACAAGCTTTTTGTAGAATATAGCTAGTTTACTGCCCCTTTATATACCCATGTACTTGTAATTAACTTCATCATTATATATATATATATACCTATCGCCCTAAATATTATGGACAACAACTTTTTTTTGGCTCCATATATAGTTTAATGTTTGATGCACTTTTATTTATCAATTTCGTTAACCCTTCTTTAAGTTGTAATTTCATTATATATATATTTTAGCATGTTCTTACTTTCCAATAAGCATGAAAAGAATGAATAGTGTGTGAATTAAAAAAAAAAAAAAAAAATTGCATTAGATAATACTCTTAGAGATAAGAATTAAGCGTATAGCAAAATTTTAAAAAAATTACAAATATAGCAAAATTTATTGATGATAAACTTCTATCAGTAATATGGTCTATCATTAATAGACTTCTAAAGCAAAATCTAAATTTTGTTATATTTGTAAATTTTTTGTATTGTGTTAAATTTGTAAATATTTTAAACTTGATTGCTATATTTATGCAATTTTTTCTTAAAATATATATATATATGTGTGTGTGTGAGAATTGGAGTAGTGGTTTTACGTAAAGCTTATTTAGGATTAAGTCAAGAATTTTGATTTGGTTTTTAATGTTTAAGATTAGCATGCATGGGTATGAATAATATAAATATATGAAAATTCCTATAGAATGGGGATAAGGTTCTTGTTGTTTGTGAGAGAGCTACAAAATATCTATTAAAATTTTCCTATAAGAATATAAGTCTTTACTAATCATATTTTTTCTACTAAAGCAAATAATATGTGAGGCGAAACAAATACGCTGATGCATTTAAAAATTAAAAACCATCGATATAAGTACTTCCCTGTCTCTTTCATTTTCTTTCTTTCTTCCTCCCTTTTCTTCAAATTTTTCCTTCACTTTTGTTTACTTCTTCTTGTCTTTCGTGGCTGCCGCCTGTTAGCAAGAATTGAATTAAAATGCAGAAGCAATTATCACCAAATAGATTTTAATAAGATAATTAAATCAACTAACATACATACTAAAAATGGATGACAAATACTTACTTGATGAATCCATGATGAATATCTGAAATTCTTTTAAGTCGATATTCTCCTAGCCCAATACTGTATATTCTTCAATTCGCCTTTTGATGATATAAGAACTTGTTTAATTCAATGAATTAAACCTTAAATCGACAGAAGGTGTGTTATTCTTTTGGAATCACAAACTACACATAGATTAAGAGAGTCCCGTCATAGAGGAATTGTTTATTAGGTAGATATATATAGGCCAATGCCTACATTTCAGGCAACTACCCACTACCCATTAACTTAGGTAACTACCAACTTCCCACTACATGGATAACTACCCATGATGACTTAGGTAACTACCCGCAACCCGGATAACTACCAACTCCCCACTACACGGATATAAGTACCCATGATTAATCCCTCTACTTTTCCAACTTCACATAACACCACTCAAACTTATAGATTTCACAATATGGGATGGAGGGATTTACACCCGATAATTGTTTATTCAATACTATACTAATCATCACAGTGTGTACAACAGTGACAATTATCAACTAGTTAAATTATATGAATCAATATTAGAAATCAAAATTTCTAATATCGCCTTGTCTCACTCAACATCAACTACCTTCTTCTCCTTTGTCTTCACATACTTTTTCTTTCTCTTCTCACTAGAAGAAATAATTAGACCTTTAAGGTCGATTGAAATAAATTAGGTACGGATATACAATATCAGTTTTCTTGCAACTGCAACCACCTCACCCCTCCATCGTTTTGCATTCGCTCTCTGGCTCCGTCGTTGCTCAATTGCCTTTTGCCTTCGTCGCTGATAGCAATTTAGGGCTTTTAGTATGTTATGTTGTTTTGCATTTTTTTAGGGTTGTTTTTGGTGTTTCTGATTTTTATTTTAAGAATTGTTTTGTAAAAGTTAGGGCTTGATGCATATGTGATGTAAACTGCAAGTACACAAGTCAAGTTATAATGTAGGACGACTTAAGTTCGAATATCGTTCCACTGAAAATCCAATTTAGAGTTTAAATCACCTAGCTATTTTAGAGTTGAATCAATTTTATTTGAAGATTTGAAATCGAGTTTGTGTTATGAAATTCTTGAAAGTAATAAGGAAAGCAAGTAAAGTTTGAAAGATTAAGAGTCAAAGGGTATTCTAGGGTATTGAGTCGTTATTTACTTCATTGTGCAATATTCAAGGTTTCATGGAATCAACTGCAAATCATATGCGTAAGTCTAGAAACATAAATCCGGATTATTTTCTATAAAAAACAACCTTTTCTCATGCAATTAAATTGATTACTAACTTCTTGAAACCAAATTAAATTACATGGCATTAAGATTAATCTTTAGCAACCTTCATTATTAACCTAACTATTCCATGGAAGACTAAAAATGATTCATTGTTATAAGTTTAGTTAAACATGCAATCCATCAAATTGAATATCTAACCTAACAAATATTGATGGTCAATCAACAAGAATTAAACACAATAACAATGAAAAACATATTATTTACAACAAACAATAAAACGTCTACAATATTAATATAACTTCACAAATAGTTCAAGAGATAGCTGTTGGGATGTGGAAAAAATTGGACTAGCACTACAACAATTTTGGATTTATTTGTCAATTCTCAACTGCCATCATATACATATGATGGCGGATTATGAACCGCCATTGTATCCAATGACATCGTAGGTTACGATGATGGTTGGGCTTTCGTGGCAATTTGTAACTTCCCTCAAAACTTCTGCCATCATATATATACGTGGCGATATTGTTTATGGTGTCGGTTGCAAATTGAAATCATACCTATGCAATCATACATATACGATGGTGATTGGTTACGATGGCAGTTGGTAACCAACATCAAAATCTTGCCATCATATATATATATATGATGGTGATTGGTTTCGATGGTTGTTTGTAACTGATATCAAAATCCTGCCATCATACATATACGATGGCAGTTTGTGACAATGGTAGTGATGCGCACTTTCCGTGTTACCGCAAGTGTACGAGTCAAGTTATAATATAAGATGGTTAAGTTCAGAATATCGTTCTACTAAGGATCCAATTGTGGAGGTTTAAGTCACTTAGCTATTCTAAAATTGAATCAATTTTATTTGAAGATTCAATTTCAAGTTGTGTTTTAAGAAAAACTAAAAAGGAAAGCAAATAATTGTGAAACACAAGAGTCAAAGAGAGTTCTAGGGTATTGAATCATTGTTTAATTCATTATGGAATATTCTAGGGTTCATGGGTTTTATTGCAATTCATATGCTTAAGTCTAGAAACATAAAACCGGGTTGTCTTTTTTTTTTTTTTTTTTTTTTTATTATTTTTTTTTTTTTTTTTTTAAAAAAAAAAACCTTGGTTTTTTTTTTTTTTTTTTTTTTTTATTATTTTTTTTTTTTTTTTTTTAAAAAAAAAAACCTTGGTTTTTTTTTTTTTTTTTTTTTTTTATTATTTTTTTTTTTTTTTTTTTAAAAAAAAAAACCTTGGTTTTTTTTTTTTTTTTTTTTTTTTATAATCAAAAACAACATTTTCTCATGCAACCTAATTGATTACTAATATCTTGAAACCAATATAAGTTACATGGCATTAGGAGTAGTTTTTAGCAACTTTCATTATTAACCTAACTATTTGCATGGTAGATTAACAATAATTCATCGTTATAGATCTAATTATACATATAATTATTTCAATCATACATCAAATCTAACATTCAAGGATGGCCAATCAACAAAAATTAAGCACAATTACATTAAAAAGCATATTCATTACAACAAAACCATGAAGAGTCTACAATATCAACATAGCTTCATAAACAATTCATCAATACCCTAAAACTAAAGAGTTTAGCCACTCATAGCTTTAGGCAACATGTTCAAAACCAATTTCAGCATAGAAAGTGTGTAAAGAAAGAAAAACTCTACTGTAAAGAAACTCTTAATTGAGGAGGAGCCGTCAAGATGTCCTTAGTCTTCACATCGGAAACTCGAACGACACCAAACTCTCTTTCACACTCTATTCTCTTTTCCTTGCCGCCAACTCATTCTTTGAGGCTCTATATTATGTTGTTCTATAATGCTTAGGGTTGCTGGAAACCCTCCAATTTATAGACTCGGCCGCCCAAATTTCTTTCCAAAATTGTTTACTTTTCAAATAAGGAAAGCTGGCGCCGCAACATTGTGAAATGGCGTCGCTGCGTTGATCGACATAAAAGAGTGGTGTCGCGACGCTGTACGTCATTAAATCCTACCCTCAGCGCCGAGCTGCAACCTCGTGCTAACACTACTGCGCTTTGCTTGACTAATGCTCTCGAGAAAATGTACTATGGTAGTGCCAAGCTAGTGATGCGGCTCTGCCCTATTTTTGGAAATTTGGTGATTCTTGCCTCTTTTTCACTTGATTTTGGCTCGGTTTGGTTGTTTTGGTTTTCGATTCTTGTTTTCTTTATATTGACCTGAAAACTACTAACAAACAAGTGAAATCTAATTTAAATTCCCTTAATTTAAGAGAATAAAAAGCACTTTTCAAGCGCTTTTCACCACCCCAAACTTAGAGATTTGCTAGTCTCGAGCAAAGAGTAGAATCAAATAAAGGGAGTCTAAATGAAAAAGTGTGCTAACAACTCATGTCTTAGAGAATAGTATTTAAGAGCATAAGGGGAAAACATGCAAGCATATCTATATTGATATAATCATTCAAGGCCAAATCTTGCTATTTTCCATGTGTGTGTGTGCAAGCCTCATTCAATTCAAAACGCTAAAACTTAGATTGGGACTTTAAGAGAGCTTCCTTAGGTTTCCCCCTACTCTAGCTCATGCACCAATTTTCAAGCATCCACACATTTTAAGCGAGTAATATGTCCACTAAGGTGCCATTAACTTCTCATTTTTTCATGGGCCCTAAACTTGCATTCTTTTACCTAGGGGTACTAGCTTTCACACATTCATTGTAGGGATTCGTACCTAGTGAATTCTCAGGCGTCCTTACTGATCATAGCAAAGACAGTTCTTTTTACCCCCATCCATGCATACTCGTTACAATTTTAACATTTAAAAAGATAGGCATGTAAATCTCATATATTTTATGTACACTTTTTTCTCAAAGGCATGTATGCTCTTTTCTTTTTCCTTAGTCTAAGATTACAAACCATCATGCATTTCAACTCTTTAACCGGTGGGGCCTTTCGAAGCGACAACCAAATACACCCAACTTAATCCTTTTTTTTAGTTAAAGATCTAAATTAAAGTGGCTACATGCTCAAGAATATGGGAGATTTTAAGAAGGACTTAAAATGAATTTACATCAAGATAATGCTATCCTATTTCCACAATAAGTCATTTATCATGCAATTTTGAATCTCATCATGGGCAATCAACATCAAAAGCACACAACCATAAAAACATTCCCATTGTCTTTAAAAGCTCTAAAATTTTAAATTTTTTTTTTTTTTTGAAATTTCATTAACATGCATATAATCATTGGAACCTCACAAACATGCATAGCAGGATAAGAAAACACACAAAAGTACAAGTGAGACCTCCCACCCCAAACTTAGAATCATGTATTGTGCTCAATACATAAGAGCATCAAATAAAGAAAAAACAAGCTTGGGAGCAAGCGGGAAGCCACCAAACAAGCTTTGTGGAAAGAGTACTTTTTGTAATGAACCAAGATCCTGAAAAATAAGAAAGCATATGAGTGACTCTATGGTAAAATAAAGAAGAAAAATAAAGAAAGCAATAAAATTGGGTTGCCTCCCAATAACTGCTTGCTTTAAGGTCTTTTATCTAGACCGAACAAATTGATCATTCAATGAAAGCAAGGTTCTCAATTCGACGTTCTTCATCACCGATGTAGTGCTTCAATCGTTGACCATTCACTTTGAAGGTTGTTCCATCATTGCTTTGTAACTCCATGGCTCCATTTGGGGACACCTTCACAATGACAAAGGGGCCCGACCAACGTGTCCTAAGCTTACCTGGAAACAAACATACATGTGAATTGAAAAGTAAAACTCTTTGTCTAGGAAGAAAGGTCTGTGGGGTGATCTTCTTGTCATGCCATCTAGCATTGCGCTCCTTGTAGAGTTTGGCATTCTCATAAGCTTGAGCACGGAACTTCTCCATCTCATTGAGTTCCAAGAGGCGCTTCTCACCGGCTTCTCAAAGTCCATGTTCAGCTTCTTGATGGCCTAATAAGCTTTATGCTCGAGCTCTACCGGTAAGTGACAAGCTTTTCCAAACACCAACCTATATAGTGAAGCACCTATTGGGGTTTTGAAAGTTGTATGATAGGCCCGTAGTGCATCATCAAGCTTTAGAGCCCAATCTTTCCTGTTGATCTTGACGGGCTTTTCCAAAACCTGCTTGATTTCCCTATTAGATAGCTCAGCAAAACCATTAGTTTGAGGATGATAAGTTGTGGCACTTTTATGATTAACATTATATTTTTGCATCATGGATTCAGACAATTTATTGCAAAAGTGAGAGCCCTCATCACTAATAATAGCTGTAGGTGTGCCAAAACATGTAAATATATTCTTATGCAAGAATTTTAAAACAGTGCAAGCATCATTAGTCCTAGTAGCTATAGCTTTACCCACTTAGATACATAATCGATTGCAACTAGAATATATAGGTAGCCATCAGAAGATATAGGAAAGGGTCTCATAAAGTCATACATCAAAGATCTCCACGTCCAAGATTGGTTTCATGGAAAGCTCATGATGTCTAGAAATATTGCCCGTACACTAGCACCTATCACATGATTTGACAAAAGTATAACAGTCCTTAAAAAGAGAAGGCCAATAAAAACCTGACTGAAGTACTTTAGATGCAGTTCTAGTGGGTCCAGAGTGACCTCCATAAGGGGAGGCATGACATGAGTTTAGAGTACTTACCACCTCTTCTTGAGGCACACACTTCCTTATCATACTATCAGCACAAACCTTATATAGAAGTGGGTTCTCCTAATGGTAAAACTTGACATTATGCAGAAATCTCTTCCTCTTTTTAGTGTTCATGTTAGGTGGCAAATGTCATTTTGCAAGATAGTTAACTATGTCAGCAAACCAATGTAAACTATCTTTCACCTGATACAGTTGTTCATTAGGGAACATCTCGACAATGGGGGGGGGGCATGAGTTAGCATCCCCATTCTCAATCCTAGATAGATAGTCTGCAATCGCATTCACATCCTTTTCTGTCTTTGATTTCTAGATCAAATTTTTGCAATAACAAAATCCATATCATCAGTCTAGGTTTGAAATCTTTCTTGTCAAACAAAAAATTCAAAGCAGCATGGTTAGTGTGGACTATAATTTTAGAGCCAAGCAAGTATGGTCTAAATTTATCAAGGGCAACCACAAACAGCTAGCAGTTCTTTTTCAGTAGTAGTATATTTATGTTGTGTACTATCAAGAGTCCTACTAGCATAATAAATTGCCCTAATCAAGTTATCGCTACATTGGTCTAAAACAACTCCTAAAGAATTGTTACTAGCATCACAAATGATCTCAACAGACTAATTCCATTTAGGTACAATAATAATTGGTGCAGAAATCAATCTTTCTTTCAAAGTATTAAAAGCTAGTAGACATGTATCATCAAATACAAATTTAGCTTCCTTTTCTAACAAGTTACTCAAGGGCTTTGCAATTTTAGAAAAATCCTTAATAAATCTTCTGTAAAACCCTGCATGCCCTAGGAAGCTCCTAATTCCCTTCACATTAATGGGAGATGGCAATTGCTCAATGGCGGCGATTTTAGCCCTATCCACCTTCAATCCTCTCTGCGAGACTTTGTGCCCAAGAACGATGCCCTCCTTGACCATGAAGTGGCACTTCTACCAATTCAACACAAGTTTAGCATCTTGGCACCTCTGCAAAACACGAGTAAGATTAGTAAGACAAGAATGAGAAGACCCAAACACAGAAAAATCATCCATGAACACCTCCATTATGTCTTCAATGAGCCCCTAAAAAATAAACATCATACAACGTTGGAAAGTAGCAAGGGCATTGCACAAACCAAAAGGTATTCTCCTAAAAGCAAATGTCCCACAGGGACAAGTAAATGTAGTCTTTTTTTTATCTTCAAGAGCAATGACAACTTGATTGTACCCAGAGTATCCATCTAGGAAGCAGTAGTGAGAATATCCTGCAAGTCTATCAAGCATTTGATCTACAAAAGGAAGAGGAAAATGATCTTTTCTAGTAGCCTTATTCAACTTCCTATAGTCAATGCACACACGCCATCTTGTCACTGTTCTAGTGGCAATCATCTCATCTTTTTCATTTTTAACAACTGTCACACCAGCTTTCTTGGGTACTACTTGAACAAGACTTACCCATGAACTATCAGAGATGGCATAGATGATACCTACATTCAAAAGTTTGAGCACTTCTTTCTTAACTACCTTCTTCATGGCGGGGTTAAGTCTTCTTTGATGTTCTACTGAAGGATTAAAGGTATATTCTATCAAAATTCTGTGCATACAAACTGATGGACTAATACCTTTAAGATCCTCAATAGACCAACCAATGACAGACTTATGATTCTTTAACACTCTCAACAAATTTTCTTCTTTCACAAACTTTAAATCAAAAGATATAATAACAGGAAAGGAAAACAAATCATCTAAGAATGCATATTTCAAGTGAGGAGGTAACACCTTTAATTCTAAAGTAGGCTTCTTAACATTGACATAACTTATAGCATGCAAAGGAGCTAGAGGCATTGGTTTATACATTTTAGTGCATACCGACATGTTATCTAACCACTTAACATACAAAGCAATTTCATCAAATATATTATCCACATTGTCAAAATCAACATCTCTTATGCTTTGTTCTAAATGATCAGTAGCCAGCATAACCTTAACATGCTCAAAAATAGTATGATCAATTGTATCTATTGCATGACAAGTACTACCCTCATCATGATGACTCGAGGACTTATAGATATTAAAAACAACATTTTCATTATTCACCCTTAAAGTCAACTTCCTTTGTTAGACATCAATGATGGCCTTCCCAGTTGCTAGGAATGGGCGCCCAAGGATGATAGGAATCTCAAACTCCTCCTCCATGTCCAAGACTACAAAATCTGCTGGGAAGATAAATTTGTCAACTTTAACTAACACATCCTTAACAATACCTCTAGGATAAGCCAAGGATCTATCAGCTAGCTGCAAAATGATAGTGGTAGGTTGCACTTCTCCAATATTAAGCTTCCTGTAGATAGATAAAAGCATTAAGTTAATAGAAGAACCAAGATCACAAAGAGCTCTAGTAACATTTAAAGACCCAATAGTGCAAGGTATAGTAAAACTCCCTGGATCTTTAAGTTTTTGTGGTAGCTTCTTTTGCAGCATAGCACTGCACTCTTTTGTCATGCTAATCATCTCATTTTACTCAAACTTCTTTTTTTTCGATAAAACATCTTTCATGAATTTAGCATAGTTGGGCATGTGCTCTAAAACCTCAGGAAATGGAATATTAATATGAAGCTTTTTAAATAATTCTAAAAATTTGGCAAATTGATAGTCTTTTTCTTTCTTTCTAAAACGTTGAGGATAAGGCAAAGTGTTAGTGTGACACTCTATCCTTTGACTTAGTTGCTTAAAGGACATAAAGAAGAGAAACTAGGGTAAGGATATAAACTTGGATTCCAAGCCTGTGGAGTTAGAAAAATTTTGAGGCAGAAAACCTGGGCTTGTGGAGTTGGCCAAATTTTGGCCAGATTAAGGGACCCTATGCATTGGGATGAAGGACAGGAAGAAAAGTGTTTGTGTCAACTTGATTTTTGGATGGATAATAAACCATAGGTAAGTTTGGGAGAAAACCACGTTAGACGATTTTTTAGTCTTGGACTTAAAGTGACCTATGAGCTTAGGAAATCTTCTAAGTATCTTAGAGAACTCAACTATGATATGAGAAGCCTATAGTTGAATGCATAGTTGAAGGAAAAGAGAAGAATTTTCACTAAGTGTTTAAGGAAGAAGAGTTGGAAGCATAGTCGGAAGCTAGTAGGAAGTTGAACATACACTTTGGAGGAGAATTACTATGTTGGATGCATAGTAGGTGATGTGGACGCATGCTGAGTTTTATTTAAAGAAAAGTTTGCTAAGTGTTGGATGATTTGGAGAGTCGAGAAGCGACCCGAAAGGAGGAAAAGTAGGCTTGAACGCATAGTTGGTGCATTGGTGGAAAAATGGCTAAGTATGGGAGGCATAAAAGAGAAAGTTGGAAGCATAGGCTTGGGAGGCACAACATGGACGCATAAGTGAGCAACAAAGGAGTTCATGGAGCCATGAGGAAAGTCATGGACGCATGGATCATAGGGAAGAAAGAAGTGGACGCATACCAAAGAGATTTGGGAAGGAACCACACTGTAGGTGGACATTTAACTAAGTGTGGGAATTTCGGAGTAGTTGGACGCATACCTCTTAAAGAAGGAGATTTTTGGCTAAGTGTTGGACTCTTAGAAGAAGCGTGGACGTATAGAGAAGAAAGTGGACGCATAGGGAAGGTTTGGCAAGGAAATTTGGCCAAGTATAGGAAGATTGGAGGAAGAAAAGAGAGCAAAAGAAGCCAAACCCTAGAAGCATCACCATGAAATGCATGATGTGAGGAAGTTGGATGCATGGTCCTATCGAGGGGCTAGGTTGGACGCATGGTTGAGCCTTTGGTGCTAAGTGGTTTCATTTGGACTTAACCCTTCATTAGTAGGAGGTGTCGGGATGCATGACGGGAACACCATGCAAGGAAACATGTGTTTGGACGCATAGATTGGTTATCGTGCAAGATGACATGTGGGAGCTAAGTGTCAACTTTGGAAGCAAAGAAGAGCTGAGTAAGCATGTCTTTCACACCCTATAAATAGAGCCAAGGGGGAGGAGAAGTCTTCAAAGCATCTAAATTTTTCACTAGGAAAAGAGAGAAGGAAGGCTTAGCGTCTAAAGAAGCTATTCCTTTGCTATTGAAGGAATAGTTTGCATCCAACAGCTGCCCAAGCATCCAAGGAGGGCTATTTTGTGTCCAACAGAAGCTATCTGAGGAAGGAAAGAGCTGCCCTGTGTCCAGACCTCTCAACATCGCATCTAAAACTGTTCTCTACATCCAAGGAGGAAGTGTCAAGCGTCCAGAAGGTTGTTTTAGGGTTTCTGAGGTTTGCAGGTTGCACTTTCTATAATTCCAGAGGCTTGGGAGAAGCTAGAAGTTTTGGAAACCAGAACAGAAGGAGGAAATCGTAGAGTTTGGAAACTACATACATTGTGAGTGGTTGATTTCTTTCCACGAGAGAACTAAATTATAATACTTGTGAATAATTGATGATAGCATGAGTTTATATTTAAGCATGATGTTGTGTTATTGTATGTGCTATGGTGAGGTATCGGGTAATATGTAATTTGTGCATGATAACAAGAGGTTATGTGCATGCTAAAAGATAATATATTGCATATCGAGCTTGTTGGATATTAGGTCATACTTTCCAATGCTCAAGGGTTGTTTGAAGGCATCGAGGAATAAGATATTCCAATGTCGAGGGACTTGAGAAAGCAGTGATGATGACAGTCAAGACTAGGATCGGCATTTGGCACCGTACAGGATAGTAAGAGGGTCAGAAAGACCTAGTTTATAAGCTTGTGGTGAGGATTTCCTCGTGGGATGGTCAAGGGGCAACCGAAGCCTTGTTCTAAGTCTATGAGAAGTACCCGAAAAGATGGTCAGGAGGCTGATGGGCCTAGTCCTGAGCCTCAAAGGTAAGACTATGTGCACATTGAAGCTAGATGGATATAGAATTGATGCGTTTAACTGAGCCGGGTTGGCTAGTGGGAAAGACCAGTCAGGATTGCTGAGACGTGGGAGCCAGTAGGATAAACAAATAAGTTGTTGTGACGGAGGTGCCAACAGAAAAAGTTGTTTCTGATAATAACCCTACGGGGGATATTTGAGCATAAACCCGATATGGTTATGATTGTACTTGTTATCACTTTCTATCGTGATATTTATTGTATGTGTGAAGGGTTGTTTGAACCCTAGTTTATTCGATCACTTAGTAGGGTTCGTAGAAGCTCATTTTTTCTAATATTTTTCTTTTCAGGTAGCAGTCGAGTTCCCGTTGCTGAGCCAAGTCAAGGTTTGTTGAGATATTATGTGCTTTTGGTTGTAGGCATAAAAATTTTTATAATGTGACTTAAGGTCTGCCGAGAAATTATGTGTACTTAGCCGTAGGCAACAATCTAAAAGAGGAACTAGAATCATGTTTTATGTAAACGAATTTGCTAAACAGTTGTAATAATAAGTTATGCATTTGATTAATGAGTTAGTTTATTCTACCTGTATAAGTTTCTTATGATAGTTTCGGAAAAGGTAAAGTTTTGACGGTAAGCATTGCAAGAGGTCGGTGTCTACTGTTCTCACGCTTCGTCTCGATCTGTTGGGGAGTGACTCGGGACGGGGTGTGACAGTTAGGTACAAAAGGTAGAGGGTTAGATAACTTACTTGAAGATGCCGAGTCTTTTACCTTTTCCTCTTTTTTAAGACCTCCTTGGGTTCGTCTGCTATGATAAGCTCATGGATGGTCTCGTTTACCTCTTGCTTTTCATCTTCGTCATCAATCAAAGGAGTGGACATCTTTTTCCTTCTCCAAAAAGTCAAGGCCTTGCACTCCTCCTTTGGATTCCTTTCGGGGAAACTAGGAAACTTGCTCTTTTGCATTGTTTGAAGAGAATTAGCTATTTGACTAATTTGTACCTCAATATTGTGAATAGTCTTGCCATGACTTTGCACCATGTTCTCCAATGTGGTGGTCCTTCCTCTAGACTCTTTTATTAACTCCACCATCAAGTCTTCTAGGTTGGACTTCTTCTCAATGTGGGATGGACCTACATTAGAAAAACTGGGAGGACCTTGCAAACATTCCTATTGTTAGTATAAGAAAAATTTTCACGGTTCCTCAAGTTAGGATGGTAATGAGTTGGAAGTTATTGTTGTTGGCCTCTATAATGTCCTGTATCAACATAATTAGCCGTCTCATTGTCTCCTTGTTCCAACTCCTTTTGTGTAGACATCTCCGATGCCATGGTGGAAAGGGATGCCATGGATGGTGGACTTATTTGAGCTTGGCCCCCTGTAGTCAATTTAGAAAGAGCATTAGTAAGGAAAGCCATTTGTGCTTTAAGAGAATTTACCTCATCCACCTCATACAATCCGGCGGCCTTTGGGATAATTGTAGAAGATCATTCACATGGCCAATTGTAAGATGTAGTGACCAAGTTTTCTAGTATGGTATAGGCCTATTGAGCATTTTTAGAGAAAATTGAGCCTTTGGTAGTAGCATCTAGAATGGATTTTGTTGAACTTGACAACTCATTGTAGAATAGTCGAATTTGCAACCAATCTGGGTAACCATGTTGAGGACACCATCTCAAGAGATCCTTATACCTTTCCCAAGCCTCATATAATTGCTCATCCTCAAGTTGGCGGAATGTACCAATCTTCGTTCTTAGCCTTTAGGACTTAACCAGTGGAAAATATTTATTCAAGAAAGCTTGAGCCAAGATTTCCCATGTAGTGATACTATCCGGAGGTATAGTTTCCAATCAATCCTTTGTTTGGTTCTGCAAAGAGAAAGGGAAGAGTCTTAGTTTAATAGCATCGTTAGAAACACTATTCATCTTTACCGTTCTGCATATCTCTAAGAAAGACATAGGTGCTTATGAGGATCTTCATTTGTTCTTCCTCTGAAGGCAAACTCTCTAGCCATTTGAATCAACCCCGATTTTAGCTCAAAGTTGTTTAACATTGATGGTCACATTCATAATGTCGGGTTGATTTGCCGGTAGTGTCAATTGAAAGTAATCTCAAATTGCCTTGGGTATCTCCTCTGCCATCTCCTTAGTAGGATTGTGTTGAACCCTTAGATTTCTTCTATAAGTCCTATCAATCTCGGGATCAAGAGAGAGAAAGTTAGTATTGTCACGAGGCATAAACCGACAAAATTAGCAACAAAGATAATATGCACCTCAAAGTAAAATCTATCAATTATGAATATTAAGCAATAGAAACAATTCTTTGGATTCCCGGCAATGACACCAAAAACTTATGCACACTTTTCGTGTTACCGCAAGTGTAAGGGTCAAGTTATAATATATGATGGTTAAGTTCCGAATATCATTCCACTGAGGATCCAATTGTGAAGGTTTAAGTCACTTAGCTATTACAGAATTGAATTAATTTTATTTGAGGATTCGATTTCAAGTTGTGTTTTAAGAAAAAGTAAAAAGGAAAGCAAGTGATTGTGAAACACAAGAGTCAAAGAGAGTTCTAAAGTATTGAATCCTTGTTTAATTCATTATGCAACATTCTAGGGTTCATGGGTTTTATTGCAATTCATATGCTTAAGTTTAGAAACATAAATTCGGGTTATTTTCTATCAAAAACAACATTTTCTCAATTGATTACTAATATCTTGAAACCAATATAAGTTACATGGCATTAGGAGTAGTCTTTAGCAACTTTCATTTTTAACCTAACTATTCGCATGATAGATTAACAACAATTCATTGTTATAGATCCAATTAGACATACAATTATTTCAATCATACATCTAATCTAACGTTCAACCATGGCCAATCAACAAGAATTAAGCACAATAATAATGAAAAACATATTCATTACAACAAAACCATGAAGAGTCTAGAATGTCAATATAACTTCATAAACAATTCACAATACCCAAAAACTAAAGAGTTTAGCCACTCATACCTTTAGGCAACATGTTCAAAACCAATTTTAGCATAGAAAGAGTGTAAAGAAAGGAAAACTATACTGTAAAGAAGCTCTTGACTGAGGAAAGCTGCCAAGATGTCCTTACTCTTCATGTCGGGAACTCGAACGACACCAAACTCTCTCTCACACTCTCTTCTCTCTTTTTTGCAGCCAACTCACTCTTTGAGACTCTGTATTATGTTGTTCTCTATTACTTGTGAAAAGTGGATTAGATGTCATAATTTCAGTACAAAGTTTGCGTCGAGAATTACTCAAGTATGATCATTAATCAGCAAGTTTTCCTATAGAAGCCCAAGTGCAAGCTTCTATAGGTTTCCTGGTGAGTCCAGGGTCGAACGTAGGAATTTGTGATAAATTAGGCGTTGAGACTAGATATAAAAACCATGCGGTGACTGTACATGTATTATGTTTAAGAGTTTTATGTGTATTACATAAAAGAATAAATAAAATTTCCTACAATTAACATGATGAGGTGGAAGTGGAGAGTGTTAATCAAATGTTATTTACAGTCAGATAACATGCGTGGAGAATGACGATGGAACCATGCGATAATAATAGAGTTAACGCAGGAGCTAGTTGTTACTTAAGCATATCTAAGTATATTTACATACCTACAAACTTTGGGTTTGAGAAACCATCTTTCGATGTTTCAACGCCACATTAATCTTATCTCTAAGATGCATGGTAAGTTTGCGTTGGCAAAAGATGAACTACATCTCTGAAACTCATCTAGTCTTGATAAATGCTAAAGATTAACCATCTATTCTCTCGAGCTAGACAGTTGTGCTTGTTAAAAATTTGTTTGTCAGACAAAGCTATGAAGCTAATGATATACATTAATCAAGATGTAAACATATTTAATATTACATAAGAAAAACTAGCTTCTAACATCTACTCATTCAATCATACAAGCAACATGGTGTGTAAAGTATTTAATATAGAAATGAATGTAAGATAATCGTCAATCGAACTTATATTGAGTAAATAAACCATTCTCTCGAATGTCATTAATAGAGTATAAGTAAGAAGGAAGGAAATGAAGAAAGAATAGAAATGGAAGACGTCAAGCCGCCACGGTAATGTCTTGCTTCATGGAGGCTTAAGATGGTTGCTATCTGATACATAAATGGCATAGGGTGAAGGTTTTCACTTACTGAGAGATGACTCTAAAAATTCTCAGGATCCTTCTCACAGAAGAGCTTTAAATGGAGGCTGGTTATGGTGAGGGAGAATTTGTGCAGAGCTTTCGCTTCATGAACTCCTTTCTCTCTAGTTAAATTGAGAAGCTTTGGGCTATTTATAGGTGCTGAAAAGGTGAACTCATGATGACCTGACACCTTTGCATTAAATTCCATGCCCTGCTGTGCAGACTTTTCACATCGTCAGCCCATTGGTTTTGCCATGATCTGATAACGCGTAATCCTTTTGCATATTGACAAGACAGCTATTGCCCAGACATTTGCATCTGCTTTTTCTTCTTAATGCACGGTCTTGACGCCTGGGTTTTCACTTCTTTTGTTCTTGCAGCAGCTTCCTCTCTTGTACTTGGGTTATTTGTGCTTCTTTTCTACTTAATCCTGCGTTAAGAACAGAAAAGTTCACATTTTCTCAGGTATATTCTTTTGTAAATGGTGCCAACGCATGGTAATACATATTACACAATTCAAATGCTAAAATCATGCGTTTAGCTTTAAAGTTACTCTAACTATTTCAAATAGTGAATATAATAACTTATATTCCTATAAGTTATCATTCTCTAATACTTAGGGTTGCTAGAAACCTTCCAATTTATAGACTTGGCCGCCCAAATTTCTTTCCAAAATTGTTTATTTTTCAAATAAGGAAAGCTGGCGCCGCGGCTGTGAAGTGGCGACGCTACGCTGACCGACATAAAAGGGTGGCATTGCCGCGACTCCGCAACGTCGCGCCAGCACTGTTGCGCTTTGCTTGACTGATGCTCTCAGAAAAATGCGCCATGGCACCACCGAGCTGGCGACGCAGCGTCACCCTATTTTTGGGAATTTTGTGATTCTTGCCTCTTTTTCACTTGATTTTGGCTCAGTTTGGTTGTTTTGGCTTTTGATTCTTGTTTTCTTTATATTGACCTGAAAACCACTAATGAACAAGTGAAATCTAATATAAACTCTCTTAATTTAACAGAATAAAAAGCAATTTTCAAGCGCTTTTTAGATAATTGGTAACCAACATCAAACCCATGGCATCATACATATACAATGGCGGTTTGTTAGAATGGCGGTTTGTAACCAACATGTATGTGTAATAGATGATAGTTGTGAACTGACATTGAATCTAGTCAGAGCTGTTTTGCTTAGATGATGTTTAATAACTATTATTGTTGTATGCTACAATGTTAGTTTATAACCAACATCATATCCACTACAACATACAAGAAATATATTACATGGAACCCAAATTCTGCATGAATAACAATTTTTATGGAGAAAAGTACCACATGACCTTTGTTGAAATACCTTTCTCAACTTCGTTCGAGTTCTTACGAAGCTTCCATCTAGATGTCTTACAAACTGGGCACGAATGTTCACAAACAGATAGTCCCAACCCAAATATTCAAAGAGATGTGCAAGCATGTGACCCAAACCATCCCCAATTTTTAAATCATACATTGTCTTCAATGTATTAAGAAAGAACAATAACGCACAGGGACAAAGAAAAAAGGGAACTTCCCTGATTTTGGCCATGTGCGAGGTTGAGCATGCTTCACACCACCAATGTAAGAATGAACTGCCATCATAGAAAATCATCATCAAAACCCCTCAACTAACCAAAATCAAAAAAGCAAATTTTGGCCCTTATAAAAAGAAAACTTATTCTAACTAAAGTTAAATGAAAGAAACCATTTAAAGTTGACGCCTGGCTGCCTTCAGGAAGCGCAAATGTTTAATGTTGGTTGCTCGATCGTATTCTGCCTGATCATCCTGGCTCAGAGGTGATCAACGCATTCCTTCCATCCATCTCAACTAAACTTTCTTCACCCTTATTTTGCAAAGGTAGTAACTCACAGGCATTGAAAGGATTCATCCAGAACAAAGAATTTTTTTAACATTCCCTTCATACTCTATAGATAGGGACCCATCTCCTACATCAATCTTAGCTAAAGTACTCCATAGGAAAGGTTGACCTAATATAATAGAGTTTCAAGGGGAGTGAGCATTGTGATTATAATTTAGGATGTAAAAATCAGTGGGCAAGATTAAGCCATCAATATTCACAGACACATCTTTCTAAACTCCTTATAGCTTAGTTAAACTTCAGTCAGCCGACTAAACCACCACATTAATACTGCATAGATCTAACAGTCTAAGCTTATTAAACATAGACACAAGCATGATAATTACAGCCATTCCTAACAATCAAAGCATGTTGTGACTTCTTCTTACCTACTTTGCAAGGTGTGCAAAACATACCTGGATTATCATGTTTCACTGGCAAGTTACTTGGTAGGACCGTGGTTGCCTGTACAACAAGCATTTCTTCCTCTTTTTTAACCCACTGCCTCGAACTCATCTTAGGGGAGCTAGTAGGCACCATTCCAAGAGTTTTAACTTGTTTACCTTTTCCTTAATTCCTTTCAAGACTAATGATTATTCCTAGAAAATGAGCAACAAGAATGTAAGCATTCAAATCTGACTGATTCAAAGGATTAGTACTAACCTATTGAGGTCTCTCAAGTGGTTTGTGTAAGCCCTACTTTCATTCTCAACATTCTTGGGAGAGAGGGTTAGCAAGAAACTTGGTGGGTGGTAAAATGGAGAGGGCCGAAAGCCTGGACATGGAGTGGTTGGATAAGTGGGTGGCCGACAAGAGGGGTGACTAGGTTGTAGCCGAGCCCCAAGGAGGTGTGTCATGTGGGCCTAGTGTGTTGGAAGGTTGAGTCGAGGGGTGCATCCATGATGGTGAGCTTGGGTGATGGTTTGATGCGTTAGGCAAGTGGGCTATGCTGAGCTTGGCTATGCATCAATGCTAGGTGCCCAAGTCGGCTAAGAGGGTTGCGTGCAAGGTAGCAAGCTAACCTCAAAAGGATATGTGGAGGAAGCCTTGCCCGAGGATACGTCCACCATTCCTTCTTGATTAAGAAAAACCTAAACTTAAGTGATAAGCAAGCCAGATTAGGTGTCAATTAGAGGTTAAGTGTGCCATGGGATTGCATGCAAGCATGAGGTGGCGAGTTAGGAGTTTCCATGTAGATTTCTGTGAAGTCTATAAATAGAAGGATCGGCAGATGAGGTTGGTATGTGCAAAACACTCTTGCCATTTGCGATTTTCTTTGACCAAATTATCTTAAACTGAGTCCAGTTTCACTGAAAGGGTTGTCGGAAAGAAACTCTATGAGGAAGAGCTCAGAGTTCATAAAAAAAAACACAAGCTTGTTTCAGTTATCGAGTAAACCGGAAAAAAGCCGAAAGATTTAGTGATATATGGCGGAAAAAGAGAAGTTAGAGGCTGAAATATTGAGGTAAGCTAGCTAAGACAATGATTTACAAGTTTGTAAGAGGAAGCAAAGTCTAATTTGTGTTAAAAACCTTACTTTTGGCAGCTGGAAGTGAAGAAAGTGATTTGAGGCTGCTGGGTGCATTTTGAAGAGGTTGTGAGTGTAGGTAAGCTATGGTAGTGGCTGAAAGAAAGAAATCTTTGAGGTTATTTTGACAAGTTTTAGATGTCCAAGAGGCGGACGGACATGCCACTTGCAACGTGAGAGTGAGTGGGAGGCATTGTTGTCGGTGTGCAGACTGTGGGGGTGAGATAGGTTTCGCTGGTGGCGTTGCGTGCATGCAAAAGTTGAGCGAGACAAGTCTCACTAGTCTCACTGAGGCGCACGACACGAACTGTCAATGCAGACACGCGCACGCCTTGCCTCTTTTGAGGTTATTTCGACAGTAGGTGTGCGGGAATTGCTGCCCACGAGGGACAGCGTGTGCGGGGCAATGGCTGGGCGTGATTTTTTGCCCATTTGAGATTAGGTCGGCTGGGTGAGCATGTTGCACGACTGTTGGACACGTCTAGGGGTAGTTTTCCACTTTTGGACATTTTGGCTAATTTTTGCTTGTTGATGTGCCTCTTTTGAGCTAAAATGACTTAAAATATGCTATGAAGGAAATTTTAAGGATATTGACAAAAGAATTAATTTATTCCAGGCCGGAAGAGCTAGGGGAAGCATATAACCCATTAAGAGCCTAGGACAAGTTGTAGCGAGCGGAATCGGGGTGCTTAGTGTACTTGTTGAACTCGTTTGGATTTGCTTCTTAGTTTTGAGCATTGTAAATATTTGTAATTAGACCTAGCATATGTACATATTGGGGTCTAAGGAGTGGTGACAATGTGTAAAAACTCTGTTGTTATTATTATAAAGTTTAATTTGGTATTATTTATGCTCTGGATGTAAGTTATAATTATGTTATCAAGTGTTTGATAAGGAAATTTGAGGAGAGTTAAGTTGACAGTGGATGTCGTAAATGATTGATATCTACTGTCGTCATGCCTCTTTTCGAGTTAAGAGGGTAGCTTGGGAGGAGCTGTGACAGTTTTGGTCTACATCCATTTTCATCAAAACCAAGCAGCTCATTAAATTATTATTCAACAATGAAATTTAGAGATTCAGAGGTAGGGAGGTCAGACAAACTCACAGTGGTTACAACACTTACATTCATCAAATTGTGCTCTGGTTGGGCTGGCAATTTTCCAGATGCTTTGCTTTCCAATCTACTCACCACGGTCACCAGCTAGGTGATTTGAGCACCTAGGTTGCTAAATCCAGTTCTTGTCTCCTCCTGGAGAGACTTAGTTTCTTGGGATAGCTGGATAGAATCTTTTTTAAGCTGGTAAATATCCTGTTGAAAATTTAAGGAGCGATCAGCAAGAGATTTAACTATGTCCTCAAGAGACATACTTGAAGCTGACGAGGATGGTTGAGCTTGAGCTATTTTATCCCCGTGTTCTTGGTTTCCCCATTTGAAATTTGGATGGTCCCTTCATCCAGAATCATATGTGTTGCTATGAGGATCGTACTTCCTTTGGAAACCACTAACAATGTTGACTACAAGGATCATGCCACTTTGAACATGAGGACACACATCTGATTTATGACCAACGATCAAGCATACGTTCCCTCCCATGGTTATCTATTTCACAAGAGTAGTCAGGTGAGATATTTGCGATTTAAGCTCACTTATCTCTTGAGAGTTCGAGGGAATGACAGTGATGGCTCGAGTCCCAAATTGCTGAGAGTTTTCAGCCATGGTGGATATTAGCTGACAAGCTTCTGTTTGAGGTTTTAGCAGCAAGAGCTCCTCCTACCACCGCATCAATATTTACCCTATCATTAGCAAGCAAACCAGAATAAAAATATTAAATTAAGAGTTTATCAAAAATTTGATAATAAGGGAATCAAGCACATAACTGTTTATAGCATTCCCAATACTCAAAAAGTGATTCACCCATCTCCAGATACAGCCGTATATCTTCTTCTCGATGCTATTTGCTTGAGATGATGGGAAGAACTTCTCAAGGAACTGCTTCTTCAGCTCAGTCCAGGTAGTGATCGAGCCTGGAGTTTGATAGTAGAACCAATCCTTCATTGCATCCTTTAGAGAAAATGGGAATGCACCGAGGTTAAGTTGTTCTTCAGTTACCCCATGCAGCCTCATGCCATCACTAACAAAATGGAAGTTTTTGATGTCACCGTTGTGTCAAAATAAACAATACACAACGACTATTGAGCCATATCTAGCTCTGCCAACTGTCGCATCACTCTCTTGAAGCTTTGTCATCTTGATCAAATGATTTGCCTCCATTGGATGATTTGCTTTTGCTTCTGTCGGTACTACCTCTTCAGCGATGTCTTTAAGTCTCCTTTCCTCTCGGATTCTCCTGGGTGATACTGCTGTTCGAGATGAATTTCTTAATTAAATTGAATTGAGTTTCTTAGCTTGTTGCACAAAAATAGATTTTAACATTTTCGTACAAGGATGAGTCGAGAATTACTCTAAATGTGATCATGATTAAGCAAGTTTTCCTATAAAAACCCAAGTATAAGTATTTATAGGTTTCCTAGTGAGTCCAGGGTCGAACGCAGAGATTTGTAATAACTAGGCGTTGAGATTATATGCCTGACTATGCGGTGATCTATACATGTAATATGTGCATTTGTTGGTTGTATGTGTCAAACTATTCATAAAGAATGAAAAGAGTTTCCAACTACTAATAATGAGGTGGATGCGGCGATGGTTAGTCATATGTCATTTAGTGTTAGATAGCATGCGTTGAGAATGAACGGAACCATGCGATAGGAGTAGAGTTAACGCAAGAGCTAGTTATTACCTAAACCTTCTAAGTATAATTACATACCTACAAACTGCGTTTGTGAATCCATCTCTTGATGTTTCGACGCCACATTAATCTTATCTCTAAGACACATGGTAAGTTTGCATTGGCAAAAAATGAACTACATCTCTGCAACTCATCTAGTTTTAATAAATGCTAAAGATTAACTATTCACTCTCTTAAGCTCGACAGTCATGCTTACTACTTGTGTCTGTCAGACAAAGTTATGTAAGCTAAAGCTATGCATTGATCAAGATGTAATATACTTAGGATTGTTCAAGAAAAACTAACTTTTAACATCAAACTCATTTAGCATTCAAACATGGTGTAAGGTGTTTAATACGGAAATAGATGGAAGATAATAGTCATTCAAACTCATATTAAGAAAATAAGTCATTCTCTCGAATGTCATTAACAAAATATAAGCAAGAAGGAGAGAAATGTGAATAAAACAAAAATGAAGGGCGTCAAGCCGCCACTGGCAACGTCTTACTTCATGGAGGCTTGAGATGGTTGCTATCTGATACATAGATTCCATAGGGTGAAGGTTTTCACTCACTGGGAGACGACTCTAAAGGTGCTCAGAATCCTTCTCTCAGAAGAGCTTGAAATGGAGGCTGGTTATGGTGAGGGAGAAATAGTGCAGAGCTTTCGCCTCTTGAACTGGTCTCTCTTTCTCTCCTCTTCTTTCTCGGAGAAGCTTTTGGACTATTTATAGGTGTCAAAAGGTTGATATCATGATGACCTGACACTTTTACATTAAATTTCAGCCACGCTGCATAGACTTTTCAGATTTGTCAGCCTATTTGTTCTACCATGATCTGATAGGTGGTTGCTCTTTTTCATAATGACATGATAGTTGTTTGAGCATGCGTCTGTTTCTTCATCAACACATGGTCTCAATGCATAGGCTCGACGCATGGGTTTCCACTTGTTCTCGCAGCAGCTTCATCTCTTCGTACTTGGTTGTTTGCACTTCTTTTCTTCTTAACCCTGCGTTAGGAACAGAAAAGTTGATCGTTTTTCAGGCATTTTCTTTTGTAAGTAATGCCAACACATGGTGATACATTTTTCATCATTCAACTACCAAAATCATGCGTTTAACTCCAAAGTTACCCTAATTAAATCAAATAATGACTATAATAACTTGTATTTCTACAAGTTATCAACTGCCGTATATCGCCTTCCTAATGCTATTCACTTGAGATGATGGGAAGAACTTCTCAAGGACTGCTTCTTCAGCCTTATCTAGGTAGTGATCGAGTCAGGAGTTTGATAGTAGAGTCAATCCTTAGCCGCATCCTTTAGAGAAAATGGGAATGCATACAGGTTAAGTTGCTCTTCAGTTACCCCATGCAGCCTCATGCCATCACTAATGAAATGGAAGTTTTTGATATCACCATCGTGGTAGGATAAACAATACACAACGACTATTGAGCCATATCTAGCTCCGCCAACTATCGCATCGTTCTCTCTTGAAGCTCTGCCATCTTGATCAAATGATTCGCCTCCACTAGATGATTTGCTTTTTCTTCTATAGGTACTACCTCTTCAGCAGTGTCAAATGAAATGAATACTCAGGGATAGGAACGGATTCGGCTTAATCTCTATCATAGATCACTAAACATAAAGATAGATCACCAATGAATCATAATTAAATGACAAAAAATGTCACTTGATGCTCCAAATTATCAAATCAAGCAAGCATAGTTTGAACTAAACCCGATTCAATTATTTAGAACGATAGTGCATTCAATAACAAATCGGATTTGCATTAGGCAAACAAAGTTGAATTATGATGAATGAAAGATCGGAAAGCCTAGACTAACATTCGATTGTAAATTTGATTCAACTAACTCATAAAGATTTAATCAAAAGAACAATCCTCAATCAAATTCTTCACAAAATTAATCGTGTAAAACAATTTGTATTATGCTCAGTGCCAATAAATTTTGCAATGAAAGAAGAGACTACCAAAACATGTCAATTCCATCAAGCAACTTCAATAAGGACTAAATCAGAATCAAATTCATTCAAAGGTAATAAAACTCATACAATCTCAACAAAATCTCAAGAAATTAAGCCTAAATCCTACCCCTAAGTACACTTACCTTAGCCGATCATCGTCATGGAGCAATATCAACAAGTCTTCAAGCAAAAACAAATGGAAAATGAAGAAGAAAAAGGGGAGAGGAAATGAAGAATGACAACAAAAGGGACTCAAATGGTGGCTAGAGGTCGGATGAGAATCCAAACAACCTAAAAAAAATGCAAAATATATAAAGAGATAGCCAGAGCGTCGCTGCATTCCTCAGCAGTGTCGCTACGCTCATCAAAGAAGTCAAGCGTTGGTCTCAAGCATAGCTACGTTGAGTGCTGCGCTACGTGGTGCGAGCGTGCACACATATTTTCGTTAAACTCTGTAGCGACACTACGGTCCCCTGGGGCATCCACTGCCAAAATTGCTTTTGGGTCCTCATTTGACCCCCTTTCTTGGTTTATGCTTCTGGAGCTTTGTTTTGACCCGTCACACCAAATCAACCTTGATAGTCCGTCACACTACCTTAACGCTCATATCCTGCAAATTCAAGAAATAGAACGGTAAAGTCGGGAGAGATAGCTCTTTTTAAGAGCTATCAGATGACATCTCAAATTTCTAGTTAACCTCTACGGTTCTTCAATTGGTTGCAAGGCGATTGCAAATAGTGAGGGCATGTAGAATATGCTCGCTTTAAGGACACCTCGTAGAAGTGTGTTTTTAGTTAAAATGTGACTTCATGTTAAATGCCTATACCATGAGAGGATTCACCTGGCCTTTAAACCCTACTTTCGTTTCTAAGCACTTAACCTATGTACATGATATTGTTGTGGACTTATTTTCTTTCTCTTGTTTAGATTGAAGGGAGAAAATGAAGGAAAGCCAAGGAAGATAGGCTTGTGGATTAAGCCGAGAATATTTTTGGTAAGTTGAATTTTACATCTTTATGAGATAAATCAAACTTGCAGTTTATTTTGACAAGTCAACTATAATGTAAAAGACTAAAGAAGGGTGTCACCCTTCCAACCGAGGTGGAAGGATGCAATTAAGAACTTTAATTATTATTAGAATTACTACTATTGTGTAATTATTATTAATGAAAAAAAATGAAGGAAATGTTGTTTAAGTTACAGGATTAATGAAGCTTAAAAAAAAAAAAAGGAAATAAGAGGAAGAAAAGAAAAAGGAAAAAAAGAAGAAGAAGCAAAGTGGAAGTGGAAGCATGGGTCGGTGGTGGTGTGTAAAAGTTGTTGCCGACTTTCATTTATCTTTTTTTTTTTTTCATCAAAACTTGAAATAAACTCTTGGACCTACAACTAGGCATCGAGAAAAGAAAGTAGAAGAAGAATCAGGTGATTTCAAGTAGAATTTTGAGGAAACGTTAGGTGAAATTCGAAGGAGACTCGAAGCTGTTCAAGAATCGGAGCAATTTGCGCAGGGTCTGATATTTGGAGGACAGCAAGCTATAGAGATCAAGTTTTGGGCTGAACATTTAAGGTTAATAAGTTAATTCATTTCGTAACAACTTTTGTGAAGGATGGTTGAGCTGAATGTGAGGAAAATAGGTTAAATTATAGTTGGAAATGATTGGCTTGGATTTCTCGAGTAATCTGGAGCAAGGTGAAGTAAAATTGACTTACTAATGAACGAAGAGGAGATAGACCCTGAAATTTGGGGGTAAGCTAGAAAACTCACTTCTATACAAGTTTGTAAGAGGAAGGAAATTCTAATTCGAGCTAGAAATGCTACTTTTAGCAGTTGAAAGCGAAGACAGACGCTCTGGTGCAACAGGTATCACTGGAGAGATTAGCGACACTGTAGGCGTGAGGAGCAGCAGCGAGATCAGTCTCGCAAGGTGTCACTGATTGATTTTGTCTCACAAATCTCACTGGTCTCGCTGGTGTCACTATTCTCGCTAGTCTCGCTGGTCAAGTAAGTCTCGCTAGTTTTGCCTAGTCTCGCTGCTAGTGCATATCTCTCTAATTTTTGTTTAGTCTCCCTAGAGCAAATCTCACTGGTTTGAACAAGTCTTGCTAGTTCTATAATTTTGCTAGTAGTTTGGTCTCACTAATGAACTAAAGTTTAGTGTTAAAACCTTGTTATATATTAATGGGCTCTCAGGGAATCTAACAAAGGGAACTAAACCATTTCAGGCCGAAAGGAGCTAGGACAGACTTATAACCCATTAAAGGCCTGGGGCAAATAGTGAGTGACAAATTTTACTCAAAATAAGCTTAACTTGATACAAAGATTTCATGATGCTTTATTACTTTTGTAAGCATGTTTTAATATGTACATTCTCACGAGTTTTATTATGCAACTATGATCATTTGCTTAAAGTAAACATGTGTTTTCCAGCATGGGAATATTATGTATTTTGCATTTGAAATTATTCAAGGCATGCTAGATGTTAAACAAGTTTTACAAAAGGCATGCTATTTATTAATTTACAATTTTATCAAGCATGATGTTTGATGATGAATTTGTCAAGATTTGAAATGACATAAACTCGTGATTTTTATCATGTTATTTGTAAACCCTACTTTCATTTGTAAGTGTTAAACGTGAGTACATAGTATCGAAGGGGACTACATTGTTTTTCTCTTGTAGATCGAAGGAAGAAGTGGAGGAAGTCGGAAGAAATTCTTGGTAAGTTGAATGTTTAAGTCATTAAGGGGAAACCCGAGTTAAAACTTATCTTGATTATTAAATCTGGCGTAAAAATAGATTAAATATTTATTTATTTATTTAAATTAAAAGAAAATAAAGAAGTAAAAAGAAAGGAAAGAAAGGGGAAAAGGAAAGAAAAGGAAATTATAAAAAAACGACAAAAAAAAAAGAGAAAAGAAAAAGAAAGGTGGAAGTCGGTGGTTAAATTTTGAAGTGGGTGAGATTCCGATGGATTTCTCTCATTCTCCAAGTCTCAAAATTAGGTGATTTTTCAGATGCATGTTGAGGGGTGGTAGAAGAAGAGATCTAGGGCAATTTCGTGTGAGGTTTTGACTGGTTCCATGGTAAAATTGAAGTTGAAACAGAAGCTTCATTTGCTGTCGTGCAATTTGAGCTTGGTCTGGTGTTTGGAAAAGAACGAGCTGAGGAGATCGTATTTAGGGCTGAAATTTTAAGGTCAATAAGGTAACTCAATTACTAACAACTCTTGTGAAGGATGATTTAGCTGAATATGAAGAGAAAGATGTTAAATTGTAGGTGGAACTGACTAATACGAATTTCTCGACTGATCTGGAGCAGGGCAAAGTTAATTGGGAATATCTGTCAAACAAAGATGATTTAAGCTCTAAAATGTTGAGGTAAGTTAGAAAGCATATTCCTCTACAAGTTTGTAGAAGGGAAGAAGTTTTAATTCGGGCTGTAAATGTGACTTTTAACAGCTAGAAGTTTGGGCAGTAGCGAGAATAGCAGTAGGAAGAAGCAAGTCTCACTGGAAAAGATAGAAAATGCTGGAAGCGTGAACGAGCGAGAGCGAGACTAGTCTCACTAGTCTCGCTGGTCAAAACTATCTCACAAATCTCACTGGTTTGTGGCTCTCGCTGGTTTCGCTGGTCCTCAGTCTCGCTGGTACTGCTAGTTTTGGCTTATTTTGCTAATTTAGTTTCGCTAATGGTCTAAATCTTGATTATTAATGAACTCTTAAATGAAGTATAGCCTCGGTTGAGCATTTCTTCACGGGATATAGTCTCAGTGATGGTTTTGTTTATGTAGTTTGGTCTCAGGGATAAATATTATGCATATCTAATGCTTATTTCTTATGTAAAAAGGAATTTCAAGGAAATCTAACAAAGGGAACGTATTATCTCAGGCCGAGAGGAGCTAGGAAGGGTGTATAACACATTAAGAGCCCAAGACAAGTAGTGAGTGACAATTTTATTTTAAAATGAGCTTACTTGAAACCAAGTTTTCATGAAATACGATTATGTTTGGAAACATGTATATATGTTTATGCTTTTCATGGGTTTTACTGTGCCGTAAGAATGATTTGCTTGAAAAAGAAAAGTATGTATTTTCATGTACGTGCATATTATATGTTTTACATTGGAAATCATTTCAAGTAAGCTAGTTGTTAAACGAGTATTATAAAATGCATGCTATTTATTAGCTTATGATTTCATGAAAAATCATTGATGATTATTAATGAGTTTGAGAAGATTTGGAAATGTTATGAACTCGTGAACTTTTATTATGCTATTTTCAAAGCATATTGTTTTTTTAATAATGTTTTGAGATGGCTCCCAATGCTGAAGGACATAGAGAAGGCACGTGGTAGTCGAGATATAGAAATGGTTCCCAATGCTGAAGGACTCGGAGAAGGCATGTGGGTAACCTAAGTATTGAGATAGCCCCCAATGCTAAAGGACTCGGAGAAAGCATGTGGGTGACCTAACTCTCATGTATGGGACCCGGTACTAAAGGACTAGGAGAAGGTATTCGGGTAACCCAGGATATGATATCTATGTGCACATAGAGGTATATAGACGCTGTTGTGTTGAGATTACTCCACACAGCTAGGGATTTTCGACGTTGGGTGTGTTGAGAATACTCCACCCCAACTAAGGATGTTTTCGACTTTAAGTAGCATTGATCACCACTCCGCTTCAACTAAGGAAAATGTTTTTGAAATAAATTGAATTTCCGTGAATCTTTTTCTGTGATGATCATATCTGATTTGACTCTGAATTGTTGTTATTCACATATTATGATAGAGTAACTCCAGTTTGATTAACTTCCTAATTTTGAGGAAGGTTTTTACTAGATATGTCACTCACTAGGCATCCTAGCTCATACTTTCTTTATTTTTCTGTTTTCCAGGTAGCGAGTGAGTCCGAGGTGCTTAGCCTACATTGCAACTTGTCTGGGTCTACCACCATCAGCGTTTGAGAATTTTGACCATTGTAAATAGTTGAACTTACTTTTATGTTGTACATATAGAGGGTTAAGGGCGATTTTGATGGATCTATGTAAATCTTTGGTTTTGAGTGTAAATTGATGTCTGTATGAAAGTTTAACTCTAGTAAGAGTGTGTTGTTTAATCTTTGTATGAAACTACTTATTAGGTATCGGTCAAGGTATAAGGTTGACAGTGGATGTCGCAAAAGAGTTGGTGTTCGCTGTCTTCACACTTCCTCTTAGCTTAGGGTACCTAAGAGAGGGTATGACATTATTTCCAAAAACACATCATGTTTGGATTATGTTATTGAAAGGCTCCCAATGTCGAAGGACTCAAAGAAGGCATATGGGTAACTTGAATATAGAATTGGTCCTCAATGTTGAAGGACATGGAGAAGGCATATGGGTGACTTAAATCTTGTATATGGGACCCGGTACTGAAGGACTTGAGAAGGTATACGGGCAGCCCAAGATATGATTTCTATGTGCACATAGAGGTATAATTGACACTGTTGCGTTAAGATTACTCTACACAGCTAAGGTTATTCGACGTTGGGTGTGTCGAGAGTACTCCACCTCAACAACGGTTGTTTACGACGTTGTGTAATGTTGAGCACCGCTCTACCTCAACTAAGGAAAATATTTTAAATGTATGTTGAACTGGATCTCCGCATCATAGATGCCTCGTTCTTCCATATGTCCCTTCAAAGCCAAGCCTTATCTTTGAATTTTTATGATTTTCAAAAATGAAATGTATATGATTTTAATGTTAACTGAGCATGTTTTTCCTGGATGAGGAAATGAACTATTTACTGTTTTATTATTATCGTTATTTGAGAACGGTTTGATGTATTCCTGAGTTAAGAAAGGTTTTTTTGAACTTGTCACTCACTGGGCAACCTAGCTTATGTTTTCCTTTGTTTCTCTATTTTCAGGGTAGCAAATGAAATCGGGGTGCTTAGTGTCACAATCGCTTACTTTCGAATACGGTACGGGTGATTGTGCGGCACTGCTCTAACCCGGCGAGCAAGTCAGCGGTACAAAAACTGTGGGTCGCGGGCAAACTTGGGGTATGATGTAGCGTCTACTCGCATTTTGAGAGAAAATGGTTTTATAAAACGAGAGAGAGGGAAAGCTTTGAAAATATCATTAAATAAAACATTGAGGACTGACAATTGCAAGAAAGCTTGTTTGCAAAGAGTACAACAATACTTGGTCGGGGAGTCAACTAGTGGGGTTCCCCTATAGTACATTCTAAGCAAAAACTAGTCTGCCAGCCTTGCATATCAAAACTGGTGAAACGTCACTCTAAAGGAAAACAACGTGAAAATGAAAACAACTTCCTAAGCTACTTACAAGGCATAAATATAAGGTAGTTAAGGGTGGTTTGGGCATTCGGCCATAGGCAAACACTCCCTGGACAAGCATGCTCAAGGCACTCTCCCCCACGTAAACAGTTGACGTCTCTGTTGATTGGCGGAGCTTGAACTCTTCGATCTTGGGCTTCCACGCTTCCAAAAATCTTCAAGACGTTCCCAACTTGTTTCTTCTGCGGGGAGGTTTTTCCACTTTACGAGGAACTCGAGGACTCTCCGAACAGGTCTTTCAACTTTTCTGACTCTGTCTGCGAGGATCTCCTCAACTTCCTTCTCGTATGTGCTTGAGGTCGATATCTGGCTAAACAGTGACATTGCCGCTACCATCATTGGGGTAGGAGTGATAGGGTTTGAGGTTGCTTACATGAATTACTGGGTGAATTTTCATCCATGTGGGCAACGCCACCCTATAGGAAGCGTTCCCGACCTTCTTCAAGACTTCTACTAGACCTTCATACTTCCTGACGAGGCGTTGGTCCTTCCGGCTTCAGAATCGAATCTGTTTGGGTCTCAACTTGATCAGAACCTAATCCCCTACTCGAAACTCGAAGGGGCGTCGCTTCTTGTCCGCCCACTTTTTCATGTGCTTGGAGGCTTTCTCCAAGTAGGCTTGTGCAATCTCAATGGTCTTTCCACTCCTTTGTAAAGTTGTGAGCTTGGGGGTTCTTTCTTGCGTACGGATGATCAATAATGTGGGGCAACAAGGGTTGTTTTCCGCTTACAACTTCAAAGGGACTTTTCCCTGTTGATGAGCTTGTTCGGCAATTGAAGCAGAACTGGGCCACATCTAACAACTGCACCCAATTCTTTTGTCGGGCGACGACAAAGTGACGTAAATACTCTTCGAGCAGGCAGTTAAATCTTTCTGTCTGGCCATCTGTTTGGGGATGGTAACTTGAGGATATATTCAGGCTTGTCCCTAAGAAGGAAAATAGTTCGGTCCAGAAGGTGCCTATGAACCTGCCGTCCCTGTCACTGACAATACTGGCTGGAATTCCCCATAGCTTCACCACGTGTTTGAAGAACAATTGGGCTGTCATTTCGGCAGAACACAGTTTTGGGGTAGCTATGAAGGTGGCATACTTCAAAAACTGATCAATGATAACTAAGATGGCTTCGTGCTCACCCACCTTAGGCAGATGGGTGATGAAATCCATGGACACACTCTCCCATTGTCTAGATGGCACTGGCAGGGGTTCGAGTAGCCCGACAATTTTCGCCCCTTCGACTTTGTCCTGTTGGCAGATGAGGCAGGTCTTGGTGTACTATATGACATCGTCTCGCATGCTAGGCCAGAAGTAGCCCTTCTTCAGTAGTGCATAGTTTCTTTGCCATCCTGGATGGCCTGCCCACAAGGTGTCATGACATTCGTGTAACAACTTCTTCCTCAGGTCTCCTACCCTAGGGACATACAACCGATTCCCTTTTGTCAACAGTAAGTCCCCCTCGACCTAGAATTGTCTGGTCTTGTCAGCTTTGGCTAAGGCTATGACTGCTTGAGCAGAAGGGTCTTTTTGCAAAAATTCTTTGATGATCTCCCACATCAATCCATTGGCCTTGCATGATTGAATATGGCCCAACACGCACATGGCTGCATGCTCGCCCTTTCGGCTAAGGGCACTGGCGGCTTGGTTGCTTCTCCCTGTCTTGTGTTCGAGACTGAAGTCAAATTCGGCCAGAAACTCTTGCCATCGGGCCTTGTTTGATGTTAATTTTGGCTGGCTGAAAAAGTGGCAGATCGCAGTATTGTCGTCTTAACTACGAAGCATGATCCCAGCAAGTATTGTCTTCAGACTCTTAGGCAGTGGACCATGGCCAACATTTCTTTCTCAGAGACAGTGTATCTTCTTTCTGCGCTATTGAGCTTCCGGCTTTCGTAAGCTATCGGGTGACCTTCTTGGAGAAGGACGCCTCCAAGGGCATAATCTGAAGCATCTGTCTCTACCTCAAACGGTTGCGTGACGTCAACCAGACCGAGGACAGGGCCCCTCGTCATAGTCGCTTTAAGCTCTTCGAAGGCCGACTGACATTCGGCTAACCATTACCAAGTGGTGTCTTTCTTCAACAACTCAGTCAGGGGGGTCGCTCTTCTTGAAAACCCTTCGATGAAATGACGATTATAATTTTCTAGACCCAAGAAAGAGCGCAACTCTGAAACAGAGACAGGAACTCTCCACTCCTGGATGACTTTCAACTTGTCATTGTCCATCCTGATCTTCCCATATTCGATCACATGGCCCAAGAAGTTAATACGCTTTTGGGAAAAAGCACACTTCTTTTTCCTCACATAAAGTTGATTCTGCCGTAGTTTATCAAAGACTAATCGGAGGTGAACTTTGTGTTTTTCCAGAGTGAGGCTATACACCACAATGTCGTCGAGTAGACCACTACAAACTGATCGAGATATTCGTGGAATACTTGGTTCATCAATGTACAAAACGTGGCTGGCGCATTGGTGAGTCCAAAGGGCATCATGAGGAATTCGAGGCCCCATATCTAGTCACACAGGTAGTCTTTGGTTCGTCCCCCTGGGCGATGCGAACCTGGTAGTACCCTGACTTGAGGTCAAGTTTCGTGAAGTATCGAGCTCCGTTCAACTGGTCAAACAGATCAGTGATGATCAGTAAGGGGTACTTGTTTCGAACTGTTACTTTGTTTAGAGCCCTATAATCGATACACAGTCGTAGCGTTCCGTCCTTCTTCTTCTGAAACAGCACTGGGGCCCCATGTGGTGCTTTTGCAGGGTGAATGAATCCCGCATTCAACAACTCATCCAACTGTTTTCTGAGCTTAGCTAGTTCGGGGGGGAGGGGCATCCTGTAGGCGTTCTTCGCTGGAGGTTTCGCTCCAAGGACAAGTTCAATCTCGTGATCAATCCCATGCCGCGGAGGTAAGGACTTTGGTAAACTTTATGGCATGACATCAACATACTCGTTCAGAACTTCTTGGATTTCTAGAGGGACGAACTCAGTTTCGACGATCTCGTTGACAACCGGGATAGCCATGAAGGTGGGTTCGTCTCGACTGAGACCTTTCTTCAACTGCAGGGCAAAAATCATTCTTACTCCACTAGGCTGCTTTATATCTGCTGAGACGTGGGGATACTGCTGGTGACAATTAGCCACTTGGCCAAGGGCATGGGGATGACTTTGTGTTCCAAGAGGAACTCCATTCCGAGCACAATGTCAAAGTCGTCCATGCTCACCATGACCAGATCGACATTCCCAGTCCACCTGGCTAGCTGTAAGGGTACCCTCTTGGACACTCCGACAATTGGCAGGGCTTCCGAATTAACTGCTTTCATCTTACTCGCGTCTTTCTCAATTTTGAGTTCTAAGCGGCAGGCTTCCTGTTCAGAAATGAAGTTGTGTGTTGCACTAGAGTCTACCATGGTGTCTCTAGTAGGTTTGGAGTTGACGATCGCGTCAACAAACATAAGTCCCTTTTCTACTGTATCTTTCTGGCGGGAAGTTTTCTTCTGAATTGCAGATAAGAACTTTAGTGCCCCCATTCTAAGGGTTTCCTCATCCTCTTCCCTTTCTGCCTCTACTTCCGTCTCAGGTTCATTACAACTTTGAACTAAGGCCTGTAAGGCCGTCAAGGCGCCCCGATATGGACACTCGGCTACTTGGTGGGGACCTTTGCATAAGAAACAAGAGATGGGTTTGGGTTGGTTCTGGCTGGTTGGATAGAGCCCCCGGGAGGGTCCTACGCCTGAGGCTTGCGGCCTCCTTTCCGAATTGAAGCTCTTTGGAGGGTTGGATTTTGTGGCCTTGTACCCAGTATTCGGGGGCGCCGTGTTCTTCTTTTGTGGCTCCTGATCGCCACTATAGTCCAACAGTCTCTCGACAGTAGCCAGGGCCGAGGCCAGGTCTTGTACTTTCTGCTCGTAGAGTTTAGTCCTAGCCCATAGCTTTAAGCCCTCGACAAAACAGAACACCTTATCCTTCTCAGACATATCTCGAATGTCTAACATAACAGCGAAGAACTGTTTCACGTATTCACTGATAGTTCCCGTGTGTTTGAGTTCCCTTAGCTTCCTCCTCGTTATGAACTCCACATTTTCGGGGAAGAACTAAGCCCTCAACTCCTTCTTAAAATCTCCCCACGTATCAATGGTGCATTGACCATCTTGGACATCATTAACTTTGGATCTCCACCACAATTTTGCATCATCGAAGAGATGCATGGAGGCTAATGTGACTTTGACTTCTTCTGACACGGTTCCACTTGCCTTAAAGTACTGATCCATGTCAAAGATGAAGTCATCCAGTTCCTTAGCGTCGCGGTTCCACTAAAGGCTTTGGGTTCTGGGATCTTGAATTTGTTGGGCGTAGCAAGTGTTTGGTTCTGGGTATGGTTCCCCACACTCGCATCGTTAAGTTGACCTGAATCTTCATCTCGGCCATCTCAGCCCTGATGGCTTCCACTGTTGCTCTGAAATCGCCGGTCAAGTCATTAAACAGCTTTAACATGACCTTGTGGGAGCTATCGAGCTCTTCGACACGTTCTTCCATGTGTGCGACAGAGCTTGTGGAGCTATCTCCACTGTAAGCCCCATACTTGACCTTGTGAGAAGGCAAGTTAAGAAGAGACTAAGAGCTGGGCGCTAAGTAGGAAAAGTTGGCCGGATGGTGTGGGAGCAAAATGGCTAAGTATTGGCAATGAGTTGGTGGCACTATGCATTGGTGAAAGTAAGTTGGTGTGGACGCAAATGAAGGAAGGTCATTGGGCGTTAAAGGCCACGCTGCGTCGGAAGCCACAATGCATTGAACACTAACATGCGTTGAAAGCGAGTATGCATTGGTGCATAGAAGAATGGCCGAGAGGACCATGCGTTCGTCGGCTATCCGGTGATGGGGTGTCGGGAAATTGTGACACACAAAACCGAGGCTATGCGCTGCTGAAGCCAAGCATAGAAGGTAGCGTTGATGAGATCAATATATAGAGATGAAATGGGGATGAAGTCGGTGATATATATATAGGCAGACTGAGTATTAAATTATTTTGATTATGTTTCAGAGCTCGAGTTGATCCCATTTCAAAGGTAAACAACGAAAGGAGGTGGACGAAGGTGTTTATGTTAGTTTGATGTGGATTTCTCGTTGATTTCGTGGAGGAAACTTGAGCTGGAGCGGAGAATTCAGCTGGTGTTACTTAATCTGAGTATCACTTGGTGCTGGGGGGAAGAACAAACTGTGGAAGTTATGGTTAGGGTCGAAATTTTGAGGTTAGTAAGTTAACTTGATTTCTAGGAATTTTCATGAAGGATACACGAGCTGAATTTGAGTAAATGTGTGTTAAACTCTAGGTAGAAGAGAGTGAAGCTGAGTTGCAGGATGAATAGGAGCAACACGGGGTTGCTTAAGAATATCTCTCAAACGAAGAGGACTTTCCTTATGAGACTTTGAGGTAAGATAAAAGACTTAGATCTTTACCAGCTGTAAAAGAAAGGAAGTTCTGAATTTGGCTAGACTGTGATGTTTAGCAGGTTAAAGGAAGAAGTAGAAGGAAAGAAGGAAAATTGTGTTGCTACAACAGTAGTATTGCTGAAAGAACGGGAGACTGAGCAGCGAAGCGTGTGTCGCTGGTAATGCAAAAGGGGCTTTGCGTCTCACAACTCTCGCTGAAGTCTCGCTGGGTATTGCTCCTCAGGTAATCTCGCTAGTCTCGTTCAATCGGGTATTGCTAGTACAGTGTCCTAAAGTGTAGTTTCGTTGGTAAACTCGCCAAAAAATGGAGTGTCGCTAATTGTGAATGTTGTGGGAAAAAGAGAGTTTGGTGATGAAATGAGTATAGAGTTTAATTATGTATACTAAATAGGTATGGAAAGGAAGTTTAAGGAAAAACCTAATGCGAGAAATGTGTATTTACAGGCCAGGAAGAGCTCGAGAAGGTGTATAACCCATTCAGAACCAAGACAAGTTGTGAGTGATTATCTGTTAATATATCAATTACTCTTAGCCAGTTTTAATGATAGCGGGTATGTGAAATCTATCATATGGAGTAATTATGGATTGATTGTGTTGTACTTTAAGAATTAAAGAACGTATATGATATAAGTGCTGAGGGACCATGTGTGAAGGCATTTGAATAGTTGGTGGATGTGGATTACAATGCTTAGGGACAATGTGTGAAGACATGTGGAAATCCAATGCATGTAATAGCTCAGTGCTGAGAGATCACAGGTGAAGGCACTTGAGCAGTGTATTGAGAAGGAACCCTGTGCTGAGGGAATTAAATGCGAAGGCACATGGGAACTCCTTTCTGATAAAACTCAATGCTGAGGGACAGTATGTGAAGGCATTTGAGGGATTATATATCGAGGGAAGAAGTGTGGAAGTATCCATACATGAGAGTGATAAGAAGTGATACACGAAGTTGTGTGCGTAGAGCATCGCTCCGCCACAGCTAAGAAAGAATAATTGTACTACTAGTGTTCTATAGCATGAGTTAGCTTGAATTTTTGGTTATATAGACATGTGATATTTTGATGTTTCATGCCAATTCGTATTCAAGTAGTGTAATAATGATTGGGAAAATTTAAGTTTATCACTCACTAGGCATTAGGCTCACGAATTTCTTTTGTTTGTTCGTTTCAGGTAGCGAGCGTGTCCGGGACGCCTAGCCTACAGAAGATCCTCGTCTAGGTTTATTTTGGACCAGTCCTCGGGATAGTTGTAAATACCCAATTTTTGTAAATGTTTTATTTTGTCAAACATGTTCCTTAGGATTGTAGGGGTTTTGTTTTTGAATGTATACAAAGAACACTCATCTTAAAGCATTGGGTTAGTTTATGAAATAATATGGCATATAAATAAGATTGCATGAGCATAAGTTGATTGTTCTCTAGTTATTGTAGAATACAGGTGTGTGCTGGTTCACACTCATTTCCCGAGTAATAAGTGTAGTCCGGGAGGGGGTGTAACATCCATGTTCAAAACTACCAGGACGTGTAGTTTTGTGTTCCAAAGAGTCGACCCTTAGTGTCAACTCTGGGATCGGTAGCGCGTCTACTCGAGCGTTTAGCACATCAATTTCTCTGACTTTCTCATCCAACCCTTCTAGTCGGGCTTGGATGAATCTCACATCGTCGGGAACTTCCTTTAGATATAGCCATTGCTCTTCTATCTCAGTAAGTCGCTCAGACTGCGACTTGTTCAGTTGCTTTACAGTCAACATGATAGCGGTACTTGACAGCCAAGGAGCTAACTAGGCTTTAATACCACTTGTCACAATCACTTACTTTCGAATAATGGACGGGTGATTGTGCAGCACTGCTCTAACCCGGCGAGCAAGTCAGCCGTACAAAAACCGCGGGTCGGAGGCAAACTCGGGGTATGATGTAGCCTCTACTCGCGTTTTGAGAGAAAATGGTTTTATAAAACGAGAGAGAGGGAAAGCTTTGAAAATATCATTAAATAAAACATTGAGGACTGACAATTGCAAGAAAGCTTGTTTGCAAAGAGTACAACAATACTTGGTCGGGGAGTCAACTAGTGGGGTTCCCCTATAGTACATTCTAAGCAAAAACTAGTCTGCCAGCCTTGCATATCAAAACTGGCGAAACGTCATTCTAAAGGAAAACAACGTGAAAATGAAAACAACTTCCTAAGCTACTTACAAGGCATAAATATAAGGTGGTTGAGGGTGGTTTGGGTATATGGCCATAGGCAAACACTCCCTGGACAAGCATGCTCAAGACACTTAGCCTACACAACAACTCATCTGGGTCTACAACTAGTGTTTGTGAACATTGTAAATATTTGTATCTTAGACATGTGTTGTACTTATAGAGGTTTAAAGAGTGGGAGTTAGTAAACTTATGTTACTTTAAAGTTTGAATGAAAGTTTCTACTTGTATGATAGCATACCCTAGTTGGATATTGATATTCTAGTATGATTTATAACTGCTTATTAGGTGTTTGGTCACATTTTAAGGTTGAACAGGTTGACAGTAGATGTTGTAAGAGGGTCGGTGTCTCCTATTCTCACACTTTCTCCTAGGTTAAAAGGGTACCTAGGAGGAGGTGTGACATGGCCAATATTAAACGTATGACATTGATTCACTACAACAAATTCTACCTTCAACGACTCATAATAGTGCCAGAAATAGAGTAGAATGTGAAAAAACAGTCATTAAATCCAAAATCACGCAGTTTTTGCGAGAAAAATGGACTTTTTCGGATTTGTTAGAATACATGACTGTTTTTTTGTGTCATTAATGTATGACTAAAAAAACAGTTATTGAATGTGAGTAAATGAAACAGGCGCATATTTTGCTGGAAAAGATGCAAAATTTCATATTTTTTTGGCTACTTTGACAATTTTTTGTGTCACCAAATTATGACTAAAATTGACAATCGTTAAATCGCAATAGTTTTTTTCAGTCATTAAAATTCTTTTAATATTTCAACTTTTATGACTATTTTCTTTTGTCATCAAGCTACAACTCGTATTAATTATCATTAAAAAGCAATAACCAAAAAAAAAAATAGTTACATATCTATATATAGTGTTAGATAAAATGACCTGAGAAAAAAGTGTTTTTTCAAAAAACTTGTTGAGAATGACTCACATCACCTTTGTCTCACATTGGAAAATTAAGGAATCGTGAGAGAGTATATATATATGTGCATGGACTTCTAAAAGGTCGGAGATTGGTAGTAAAGTGGAGAGATTGGCGTGAGGCGGCTTCGGCAACTACTCGTGTAAAAAAAAATGGTTTTATTTCTTTTCAATTTAATTTTTTTAACTCATATTTTTTATTTCTTAAAAAAATGTTTTATAAAATATATTTCCTAAAGTTTTAAATCAACTTTTTAATAACTTTTAAAAACAAAAGAATTTGAAAAATAAGAAAAGAAAAAACTCAAAATTTTTGTAACCCCTTCCCAAGCCAACTGTCGAAATCCACGCACAAGGTCAGGAAAAATCCAAGTCGTCTACCGCTCCACGTAGCACAGGCCATCTACATCAGACCTCCATCGTTGTTTTGCGGTCGTTGTCAGTCTTCTCAGTCGTCCCTGATCAGAAGTAAATAGTGAAAACCGACCATCTTCTACCGTCGGTGGTCGTTCGCGCTCTTCTAACTTCGATTGTCCAAAGTCATCTCACCCATCGGTCGTTGATGCTCCTCTGCCATCATCGCCGGCTGCCCATGCAATTTGCTACTCGCCTCACCCACGCCATCACCAAGGTATCAATTTCTTCCTTCTTTTTCTCTTTATTTATTTGTTTTTTTTTAACTCATCTTGTTATAAATTTAAACTTTTTTCGTTCTTTAGGCCTATTGACAGACAGATTTTGAAGTAGATTTTGCTCCAATTTGTTTAGCTTGTTTGGTTGTTAATACCATAGGTTAAACCATGCTAGTTTATTTTCCAAATGAGTAAATTGTTTGGTTGTACCAATTTTTAGTTCGTTTTGAATATCGAAATGACACTAAAGAACTAAGTTACGTCGTGTTGATGTTGGGAGTGTCACTCATATGATTTTTATGTTTGTTTTGAGCTTAGAAATCACACTTGGGCGTTTTTTTAGTTGCTTTGGGAGGGAAAGTGTTGTTTACTCACTTCGTAGTTTCTTTTTAGTTGGTTGTGCATATCGAAAGCATGCTAAATAGCTAACTTAAGCCGTTTTGGATGTGGAGTAGACTCTCAGTTACTTTGTATGCAATATTTCAGATGTGTTGACGTTGGGAAACTCACTCATACGCTTTTTATGTTTTATTTTGAGTTTAGAAATCACACTTAGGCTTTTTTTTTAGTTTCTTAGAGAGGCAAAGTGACCTTTACCCACTTCGTAGTTCATTTTTAGTTGGTTTTGCATATCGAAAGCATGCTAAATAGCTAACTTAAGTCATTTTGCATGTGGAATAGTCTCTCGGTCACTTTGTATGCACTCTTTAAGATGTGTTGAGGTTGGGAGTGTCACTCATAAGCTTTTTATGTTTGTTTTGAGCTTAGAAATCACACTTAGACATTTTTTTAGTTGCTTTGGGAGGCAAAATGTCATTTACCCACTTCGTAGTTTGGGAGGCAAAATGTCATTTACCCACTTCGTAGTTTCTTTTTAGTAGGTTGTGCATATTGAAAGCATGCTAAATAGATAACTTAAGTCATTTTCGATGTGGAATAGTCTATCAGTCACTTTGTATGCACACATTAAGATGTGTTGAGGTTGTGAGCGTCACTCATACGCTTTTTATGTTTGTTTTGAGCTTAGAAATAACACTTCAGCATTTTTTTAGTTGCTTTGTGAGGCAAAGTGCAGTTTACCCACTTCGTAGTTTATTTTTAGGTTGTGCATATTGAAAGCATGATAAATAGCTAAGTTATGTCGTTTTAGATGTAGAATAGTCTTTAGGTCACTTTGTATGCACTCTTTATGATGTGTTGAGGTTGGGAGTGTTACTTATACCATTTTGATGTTTGTCTTGAGCATAAAAATCACACTCAGGCATTTTTAGTTGCTTTGGGAGGGAAAGTGTTGTTTACCCACTTCGTAGTTTCTTTTTAGTTGATTGTGCATATCGAAAGCATGCTAAATAGCTAACTTACATCGTTTTGGATGTGGAATAGTCTCTCGGTCACTTTGTATGATTTTTTTAAGATGTGTTGATGGTAGGAGTGTCACTCATACGCTTTTTATGTTTGTTATGAGCTTAGAAATCACACTTAGGCATTTTTTCAATTTCTTTGGAAGTCATAGTGTTGTTTACCCATTTCGCAGTTTCTTTCTTGTTGGTTGTGCATATCGAAAGCATGCTAAATAGTTAAGTCACATCATTTTGCATGTGGAATAGTCTCTCTATCAAATTGTATGCACTCTATACGATGTGTTGAGGAGTGTCACTTATGTACTTTTTATGTTTTTTTTTAATTACAAATCACACTTAGGTATTTATTTAGTTACTTTGGGAGGCAAACTGTCGTTTACCCACTTCTTAGTTTCTTTTTAGTTGGTTGTGCATACCGAAAGTATGCTAAATAGCTAACTTAAGTCGTTCTGGATGTGGAATAGTCTCATGGTCACTTAGTATGCACTCTTTAAGATGTGTTGAGGTTGGGAGTGTCAATTATGCACTTTTTATGTTTGTTTTGAGTTTAAAAGTCACACTTAGGCGTCTTTTAACTTTCTTTAGGAGGCAAAGTGACATTTACCCACTTCGTAGTTTCTTTTTAATAACTTTTGCATATTGAAAGCATGCATAATAGTTAACTTACGTCGTTTCGGATGTGGAATAGTCTTTCGGTAACTTTGTATACACTTTTTAAGATGTGGTGAAGTTGGGAGTATCACTTATGCACTTTGTATGTTTGTTTTGAGCTTATAAATCACACTTAGGCATTTTTGTTGTTGCTTTGGGATGCAAAATAACATTTACCGACTTTGTAGTTCCTTTTTAGTTGGTTGTGCATATCAAAAGCATGCTATATAGCTAACTTACATCGTTTTGGATGTGGAATAGTCTCTCGTTCACTTTGTATGCACTCTTTAAGATGTGTTGATGATGGGAGTGTCACTCGTACGCTTTTTATGCTTGTTATGAGCTTAGAAATCACACTTAGGTGTTTTTTCAGTTTCTTTGGAAGTCATAGTGTTGTTTACCCACTTCGTAGTTTCTTTTTAGTTGGTTGTGAATATCAAAAGCATGCTAAATAAACTTTAGTCTTTTTGTGGATGTGGAATAGTCTCTCGGTCAGTTTGTATGCACTTTTTAAGATGTGTTGATGATGGGAGTGTCACTCATACACTTTTTATGTTTGTTATGAGCTTAGAAATCACACTTAGGTGTTTTTTCAATTTCTTTGGAAGTCATAGTGTTGTTTACCCACTTCGTAGTTTCTTTTTAGTTGGTTGTGCATATTGAAAGAATGCTAAATATCTAAGTCACATCGTTTTGCATGCGGAATAGTCTCTCCATCACATTGTATGCACTCTGTACAATGTATTGAGGTTGGGAGTGTTACTTATGCACTTTTTATGTTCTTTTTAAATTAGAAATCACACTTGGGCATTTTTTTAGTTGCTTTGGGAGGCAAACTGTCGTTTACCCACTTCTTAGTTTCTTTTTAGTTGGTTGTGAATATCGAAAGCATATTAAATAGCTAACTTAAGTCGTTCTGGATGTGGAATAGTCTCACCTTCATTTTTTATGCCTTTTTAAAGATGTGTTGAGTTTGACAGTGTCACTTATGCACTTTTTATGTTTCTTTTGAGCTTAAAAGTCACACTTAGGCGTCCTTTAAGTTTCTTTGGGAGGCAAAGTGATATTTACCCAGTTTGTAGTTTCTTTTTAATAAGTTTTGCATATTGAAAGCATGCTAAATAGCTAACTTCGTCGTTTTGGATGTGGAATACTCTATCGGTCACTTTGTATGCACTCTTTAAGATGTGGTGAAGTTGGGAGTGTCACTTATGCACTTTGTATGTTTGTTTTGAGCTTAGAAATCACACTTAGGCATTTTTTTGGTTGCTCTGGGATGGAAACTGACATTTGCCCACTTCGTAGTTCCTTTTTAGTTGGTTGTGCGTATCGAAAGCATGCTAAAAAGCTAACTTACGTCGTTTTGGATGTGGAATAGTCTCTCTGTCACTTTGTATGCACTCTGTACGATGTGTTGAGGTTGGGAGTGTCACTTATGAACTTTATATGTTTGTTTTGAGCTTAGAAATCACACTTTGGCATCTTTTTAGTTGCTTTGGGAGACAAATTGACATTTACCCATTTCGTAATTTCTTTTTAGTTGGTTGTGCATATCGAAAGTATGTTAAATAACTAACTTACGTCGTTTTGGATGTGGAATAGTCTCTTGGTCACTTTGTATGCACTGTTTAAGATGTGTTGATGTTGGGAGTGTCAATTATACATCTTTTATGTTTGTTTTGAGCTTAGGAATCACACTTAGCCGTTTCTTTAGTTGCGGGAGGCAAAGCGTTGTTTACGCACTTCGTTGTTTCTTTTTAGTTGGTGTTGCATATGGAAAGAATGCTAAATAGCTAAGTTACGTCGTTTGGGATGTGGAATAGTCTCTCGTTCACTTTATAAACACTCTTTAAAATGTGGAGAGGTTGCGAGTGTCACTCATACGCTTTTTATATTTGTTTTGGGCTTAAAAATCACACTTAGGCATTTCCTTAATTGCTTTGGGAGGCAAAGTGACATTTGCCCACTTCGTAAATTCTTTTGAATAAGCTTTCCATATCGAAAGCATGCTAAATAGCTAACTTATATCGTTTTGGATGTGGAATAGTCTATCAATCACTTTGTATGGGCTTTTTAAGATATGTTGAGGTTGGGAGTGTTACTTATGCACTTTTTATGTTTTTTTTTTTAAATTAGAAATCACACTTAGGCATTTTTTTAGTTGCTTTGGGAGGCCAACTATTGTTTACCCATTTCTTAGTTTCTTTTTAGTTGGTTGTGCATATCAAAAGCATACTAAATAGCTAACTTAAGTCATTCTGGATGTGGAATGGTCTAACAGTCATTTTGAATGCCCTTTTGAAGATGTGTTGAGGTTGGGAGTGTCACTTATGCACTTTTTATGTTTGTTTTGAGCTTAAAAGTCACACTTAGGCATCTTTTTAGTTTCTTTAGGAGGCAAAGTGACATTTACCCACTTCATAGTTTCTTTTTAATAACTTTCGCATATTGAAAGCTGTTAAATAGCTAACTTACGTCGTCTTGGATGTGGAATAGTTTATCGGTCATTTTCAACGCATTCTTTAAGATGTAGTGAAGTTGGGAGTGTTACTTATGCTTAGAAATCACACTTAGGCATTTTTTGGTTGCTTTGTGATGCAAACTGACATTTACCTACTTTGTAGTTCCTTTTTAGTTGGTTGTGCATATCAAAAGTATGTTAAATAGCTAACTTACGTCATTTTGGATGTGGAATAGTTTCTCGGTCACTTTGGATGCTCTCTTTAAGATATGGTAGGGAAGTGTCACTTATGCACTTTCAATCTTTGTTTTGAGCTTAGAAATCACATTTAGGCATTTTTTTGTCACTTTGGGGTGTAAACTGACATTTACCCATTTCGTATTTCAATTTTAGTTGGTTGTGCATGTCCAAAGCATGCTAAATAGCTAACTTACATCGTTATGGATGTGGAATAGTCTCTTGGTCACTTTGTTTGCACTCGGTACGATGTGTTGAGGTTGGGAGTGTCGCTTATACAATTTTCATGTTAGTTTTGAGCTTAGAAATCACACTTATGCGTTTTTTTAGTTTCTTTGAGAAGCAAAGTGACATTTACCCACTTCATTCTTTTTAGTTGGTTTTGCATATCGAAAGCACGGTAAATAGCTAACTTAAGTCGTTCTGGATGTGGAATAGTTTCTCGGTCACTTTGTATGCCCTCTTTAAGATGTGTTGAGGTTGGAAGTGTCACTTATGAACTTTATATGTTTGTTTTGAGCTTAGAAATCACACTTAGGTGTTTTTTCAGTTGCTTTGGGAGACAAATTGACATTTATCGATTTCGTAATTTCTTTTTAGTTGGTTGTGCATATTGAAAGCATGATAAATAGCTAACTTACTTCGTTTTGGGTGTGGAATAGTCTCTTGGTCACTTTGTATGCACTCTTTAGGATGTGTTGATGTTGGGAGTGTCACTTATACGTTTTTTATGTTTGTTTTGAGCTTAGAAATCACACTTGGGCGTTTTTTTAGTTGCTTTGGGAGGGAAAGTGTTGTTTACTCACTTCGTAGTTTCTTTTTAGTTGGTGTTGCATATCGAAAGAATGCTAAATAGCTAAGTTACGTCGTTTGGGATGTGGAATAGTCTCACGTTCAGTTTGTAAGCACTCTTTAAGATGTGGTGAGGTTAGGAGTGTCACTCTTATGCTTTTTATGTTTGTTTTGAGCTTAAAAATCACACTTAGACATTTTTTTTAATTGCTTTTGGAGGCAAAGTGACATTGCCCCACTTCGTAATTTCTTTTTAATAAGCTTTGCATATCGAAAGCATGCTAAATAGCTAACTTACATCGTTTTGGATGTGGAATAGTCTATAGTCATTTTATATGCACTTTTTAAGATGTGTTGAGGTTGGGAGTGTTACTTATGCACTTTTTATGTTTGTTTTGAGCTTAAAAGTTACACTTGGGCATTTTTTTAGTTTCTTTGGGAGGCAAAGTGACATTTACCCACTTAGTAGTTTCTTTTTAGTAAGTTTTGTGTAGTGAAACCATGCTAAATAGCTAACTTACATCGTTTTGTATGCATTCTTTAAGATTTGGTGAGTTGGAAGTGTTACTTATGCACTTTGTATGTTTGTTTTGAGCTTAGAAATCACACTTAAGCATTTTTTTAGTTGCTTTGGGAGGAAAATTGTCTATCCTTATTATTCATTTTATTACTTATCTTTCAGTGTGCTTAGGTATAATGTATTTTGTGTTACAATTAGATTACCATTTATACTTTTCTATGCTAGGAATGATTTCTTTGGAACTTCGAATTAACCACCTTAAAGACATGACTATAGATGGACTTGATAAAGTTTTTTGACTAAGATCATTAGGTTTCTTTTTTTGGAGGGAGGGGGGAATTAACGAGTTCTTAATTCCTTAATATTATGCGATGGACATATCATGGATGGTAAAAAATAGATCATCTAGAGAATATGAGTTGGGAGTTGAAACCTTTATTGACATCATGGCAATGGTTCCAATTTCTTTTGATGCCCATGCTTAAAATGTGAAAATCGTATATCTAAGGATGTTTCGATAGTTAGGGATCATTTATATGTCAATGCAATTGATTAAAGTTTAAGGTATGGTTTTGACTTGGTAAAGATTTCGCCACACACAACGTTAACGATAATTCAGAGCATATGTTAAATAAAAACTATGAAGATGAGAACAATTTTTTTAACGTAATTGACATAGTTCAAACTGCTTATGATCAATTTTCTGGTGCACCGAATATGTTCGACACTATGTTTGACGATGCTAAAAAGCCATTATAACCAGGATGTAAAAGATTCTCAAAGTTGTCAGCCCTTGTGAGATTGTATAAGCTGAAGGTTAGATTTAGATGGAGTAATTCAAACTTTTCTGAATTATTATCTATAATAAGGGTACTTTCCAATAGTTCCAAGGTTTATAAGGATGTTCAAGAGCGCTAAACATGCAAAAAATTTGTGTTGGCATGCTACTGATAGGAAGGTAGATGATATTATGCGACACCCAGTTGATTCTCCATCTTGGAGCTTAATAGATCACTTATGGTCAGCTTTTGGTTTAGAACCAAGAAATCTTTGTTTGGGTTTATCCACTGATCGAGTAATGATGCGCACTTTGAGTGTTAACCCCAAGTGTACGGGTCAAGTTATAATATAAGACGGTGAAGTCCGAATATCTTTCCACTAGAGATCCAATTGTGAAGGTTAAAGTTACTTAGTTATTCTAAAGTTGAATTAATTTTATTTGAGGATTGGAATTGAATTTGTGAATTATGAAAAATATAAACCAAATAAGGAAAGTAATAAAGTGAGAAACACAAGAGTCAAAGAGAGTTCTAGGATAATGAATCCTTGTTTATTTCATCATGCAATATGATAGATTTCATGGATTTTATTATAATTCATATGCCTAAGTCTAGAAACTTAATTCCAAGTTATTTTCTTTAAAAAAACAACCCTTTCTCATGCAACTAGATTGATTACTAATCTCTTGAAACCAATACAAATTACATGGCATTAAGAATAGTCTTTAGCAACTTTTATTGTCAACCTAACTACTCTCGTGACAGATTAACAACAATTCATTTTTATAGATCAAGTTAAATATACAATCTCTCAATCATACATCTAACCTAAAATGTGAAGATGGCCAATGTACAAGAATTAAACACAATAACAATGAAAAGCATAATCATTCCAACAAAACCATCAAAATCTACAAGATCAACATGAATTCATAAACAAATCATGAAGACCCTAAAACTAAAGAGTTTAGCCACTCATAGCTTGAAGCAACATGTTCAAACAATATAAACAAAGAAAAAGTGTAAAGAAAGGGAAACTCTACTGAAAAGAGGCTCTTGATTGAGGTAGCATCGTCACGATCTCCTTGGCTCTCACGTCAGAATTCGACGAGCACCACAACTATCTCGAACTCTTTTCCTCTTCCTTGCAACTAACCCACTCCTTGAACTCTTTTATGAACTCTCACTCAATTCTCTCCTTCTTGTGCCTCTTTTGGTCTATAGATTGATGATTAGGGCTGCTAGAAACCCTCAAATTTATAGAGTTGGCCGCCCAAAAACTTACCAAAAATACCATTTTTTTTCATTTATGAAAAACTGGCGCCACGACGCTGCCAAATTTGGAAGGAGAGTGTTGCGACGCTGTTGGAGAGCGCCGCGGCGTTAGGGCTGTGTGCAGAAATAGTTGCTCTCAGGTTTTGGCGCCGCGGCGCTATCCTAGTTTTTGCAACTTTATGTTTTTCATCTCTTTTTCATTGTATTCTTGTTCGATTTTGATCTTTTGGTCTTTTCTTCTACTTTTTCCCATTTTAACCTGAAAACCACTAGCAAACAAGTGAAATCTAATATAAATTCCCTTAATTTGAGAGGATAGAACGCACTTTTCAAGCGCTTATAAAGTAACCCCAAATGGAGATCTAGGTGCTAAATACAGTTGTTGGCCAATGATTATTACAGTCTACAACCTTCCACCATGGTTGTGTATGAGGAGGAAGTTTTTAATGTTGTCGATGTTGATATATCAGGGCCAAAACAACCAGGATATGATATAAATGTGTATCTAGCTCCATTGATTGAGGATTTGAAACTTTTATGGGAAGTAAGAGTTGAATGTTTTGATGCATACAGGGAAGAATCTTTCACTTTGTGAGCAGTCTTACTGTGGACTATTAATGATTTTCCTGCATATGGACATCCATATTGTTATACTGTTAAAGGGTATAAAGCTTGTCCAATATGTCGAGAGGATACTAACTCAACCAGGCTACAACATGGGAAAAAAACGTATACGTGAGCCATAGAAAATTTTTGCCAAGACATCATCCAATGTCAGGTGCGGCAATTTACAATAAACTAAAAAGACATAAGTTTTTCTAGCAGAAAAAAAGTTCGGAAAGAAATTAAATGACAAAACTTTAGATAACTATTGGAAAAGAGTACCTAAATTTTTTGAACTGCCTTATTGGAAACAGTTGCATGTTAGACACTGTTTTGATGTAATGCACATCGAAAAGAATGTGTGCATGAATATCATAGGAACCTTACTTGATATTCCAGGAAAAAATAAAGATGGGATGAGTACTAGACTTGACTTAGTTGAAATGAACCTTCGACCTAAATTAGCTCATGTATGTAGGGGAAGTAAAATGTACATACCAGCAGCGTGTTATACATTATCGAAAGAATAAAATTATCGTTTTTGCAAGACTTTATCTAAAATAAAGATTCCCAAAGGTTATTCCTCTAATATTAGAAGTCTGGTATCATTAGAGAACTTGAAACTTACTAGCCTAAAATCCCATGATTGTCATGTTTTAATACAATAATTCCTTCCTATTGCATTACGTTCAGTGCTACCTAACAATGTGAGATATAATTAGTAGATTACATTTCTTCTTCAATGCAATACGCTCCAAGAGTGTGCGGGTACCAGAGTTAAATAAGTTGCAGGATGATGTAGTTGTTACGTTATGTCTACTTGAGAAGTATTTCTCACCTTCTTTCTTCACAATAATTTGCATCTCACTGTTCACCTTGTAAGAGAAATGAAACTTTGTGGGCCCATCTATCTACAATAGATGTATCTATTTGAACGGTATATAAAAGGTGTTGAAAAGTTATGTAAGAAATAGAAGTTGACCTTAATGTTGCATTACAAAAGCACACATATATGAAGAGGCTGTTGAATTTTGCTCTAAATTCCTGTCCGGGCTAGATTTAGTTGAACTTTGATTCATTCAAAACACGAAAAGAAACACGAATTGATAGGACTTTATCAGTTGGATGTCATGTCAGACCCAATGTGCAAGAACTGAAGCAAGAACATCTTTATGTACTTGAGAACACCGAAGAAGTACAACCATATAGAATGTAAGCATATTAAAATTCTCAAATCACCTACTTGTTGAATGTATTATCACTTAAAATCTAGTATATTTTGTAGACAACATATGGAGTATTTGAAGGTCCAAAATCCAAGGAAAGCAAATAATGAAAAATGATTATAAAATGAACACAATCGAACGTTTGCTAATTGGATACGCAATGAGGTATTTAATTTTGATTCACAATTTTTTGCTATATACATTTAATATAGTCTCAATCTAAATGAGGTGTCTGCCTGTAATAATAGGTGATGCGGGAAATACATGATAGAAAACCTGTTTCCAAAATTGTACATTGGTTGGCACATGGCCCCCACCCAGGATTGATGACATTTAAGGGTTATAAGATTAATGGGTGTAGTTATAGCACAAAATCTCGCGACAATAGTCGAACTGTCCAGAATAGTGGGGTTACATTAGTTGCTACAACAATGGAAGTGCTAGAGTGAAAGATAAGAATCTGATAATTTCAAACATGTCTTTTTATGGGGTTATTCAAGAGATATGGGAAATTAACTATAATACATTTAAGATTCCATTATTTAAGTGTGATTGGGTTGAAAATCACAATGGAGTGCGAATTAACGATCTTGGATTTACCTTGGTTAACCTCAACCATATAGGACATACTTCGGATCCATTCATCCTAGCCACTCAAGCAAGGCAAGTTTTTTATATAGAGGATCTTATTGATGCACAATGGTCAATTGTCATCACTCCACCTCAAAAAGATTTTGTCGATACATGTTATGATGACGAGCTTGGAGATACTTCTTTGGACTGTCCTTCAGTTTCATGATGGATATCACCAACTGATATGGACGAAACTAAGATTTCATATGTAAGAGATGATTGTGAAGGCACATGGGTTGACACTTAAAAGTTTATCAAGTATGTACATATAAAGAACACGATTGTTTTTAGTTATTATTTGTTTTGTTTAATGTTGATAGCTTTTCTTTTTTATCTCATAGGTTATTGTTAATGGAAGAGGGGATCGCTCCAACTACTATGCTTCTTTAATTTTTAGTGAGGAATATGTCAATTATTTTTATTGAACGTTTTATTTAATGTATTGTTGCAATCATATTATTAACTATTACTTTGCAATCGAGGTATGTTTTTGCAATGTCTATTTAGTACAAGTAACTGAATTACATGCATATGTTTCATACTTTTATTATAAAATATTTAAGCTTGAAATTAATATTTTAAATCTTACATTTCCAAAGATAATAGTCAACAGATGGACAATACGATTGATGATATACAAGACGAGCAGCTGGATCATTTAATGGATGATACATTTGACAATGCACAATGCTATCACGTGGTTGATATAGTGGACGATGCACACGATAATGATGGTCATGCAGGTCCTCCAGTTATAGATGACGACAAAAAGGGAAAACGAACTAGAGGACCTATTAGAATGCATGAGATCACTCGTATGTGTAGTGAAGGTCATAGGAGAGGTACATACAATGAGAATGGTCAACCAATTGGTTGTAATGCAACAAAAATGAAAAGTTTTATTGGAACATCTGCCTGATCCCATGTTCCATTCATATACAATAGTTGCATAACAATGTCATTCGGGATAAAAGAAAAAAATTTGGGATCTCATTCAAGTATATACATATATATAGCTGGTTTGTAGATTTTGTTTGTTTGCACTAACATATAACATTTGGTGTGAATTTGTAGGGTGGATTTGTTGTTAATCGTAGATCAAAGAAAAACCTCAAGCAAAATGCGAGTGTCTATTTCCTTCAATTCAAGTATGTTTTGACTACAAAGTATATAATACCAGTTAAGGATGATCTAGAGAAATTAAAATGTCCCCCAATTGAGTATTCCCATACTGAACAAGAACATTGGAATGCGTTTGTCAGTTTTCGGCTTAAGAAAGAGTTTCAGGTAAGTATTGTTGTTTAAAACATTCAATATTTGTATTCACTTACATTGAAGATGTAATTTATCAATATGACACTTTATTATGTAATTTTATTAAGGCTGTTAGTAGTAATAATCGAGAAAAGAAGAAAAAACATGTGTATAATCATCGAATATCATGGAAAGGGTATGCTAATCTTTCTAAAGAGTTGGTAGGATACTACTTCACTAGTATTTATATTTTCATATGCCCTATATTACATTTGAATCCAAGATCTAACTAAGCGATGCGTTTTATGGAAAATGGCTCGTAAGGATCGAGAGGGAAACATTCCTAACAAGCGTACACAAGAAGTGGTGAATCGTATAGTAAGTATTTGTTGAGTATTTATATTTCTTTGCATAATGCTAAACTATTGATTATTATTATTATTTTTTTTTTTATTTCAACATGATGAAATGTTGGTCACTCATAATGTCGAAAGTGGTAACACATCCACGAGTGGAGATATCCTATCACAAGCGTTAGGTACCAAAGATCCTCTAGGAGTAGTTAGAGGATTGGGTAAGTTTATCATGCCCAGTAAATATTTCCATTGTCACACCCCATCCCGGACTACCCTCCTGTAACCCGAGACGGAGCGTGAAGACAGCAGTCATCGACTTACTGGTCGACTTCTACTGTCGAACTTCCTTTATATCCATTAAACTACACTTCCTAGGACGGTGATACCATTTACTCTTGACAAACCTGGACTTCGACTGGTAACGGGAACTATCATGCTACCTTAAAAATGGAAAACATATGAAAGGGTGAGCTAATAGCTCAGCGAGTAACAGGCATGTTAAAATTACCATATACCATAATCAAGAAACATGGACTTAAATCATCATTACCGCAAAACATATTTTTCGATAATTTAGTCAAATTACACATGTTCCATAATCTGCGTAAAACATAATTCAAACATCATTGCTGTAAAATTATACTTTCCATCAACTTAATCAAATCACATAAATTCACTCTTAAATAGTTGTACATGAAATCAGTTCATTCTTTAAAATTTCCCTTAGTTGAGGTAGAGCAGTGCTCTATGCTTCTTAATGTCGATTATCCTTAGCCGTGTGGAGTAATCTCAACACATCAGTGTCGTATATTCCTCTATGTGAACATAGATATATTATAATCTGGGCCACCCGCAATGCTTTCTCCAAGTCCTTGAGCATTGGGGTCCCATTTTGTATCCAGGTTACCCATCTGTCTTCTACGAGTCCCTCAGCATTGGATACCTTTTCTATATCCTGGCTACCCCTTGGCCTTCTCCAAGTCCCTGGCCTCAGGTGCCCTTTTCTAAGTTTTATAAATACACCAATTACGTTTTGGAAGCATCATATCATAAACTCATAAGTTAACCGTTATCAACTAAAATCATATAATATCAAAACAACATGCTTTCAGAAAACTCAAGTTCACAGCTTCAATATCAACATCATGCTTTTCGGTAAAATCATGAAATCACACATTATCAATCAGCATGCGTTTTATAAACGTTTAGCAAATAACCAACATACTCAAATATTTTTCAAATAAAACATATGCACTTACTCATCGAAAACTCATGAAATCATATTTTGAAGAAGAACATTAATGTTACTCACCTTATACTTGCTCAAGAATAGTTCCTCTCCATTTCACTATTTCCTTTTTCCCGAGCTTCTTGAACGCAGCATTCTATCCCTGGAACGCAAGGCTTTATATTCTTTTGGCAGCTCGGTTGGTCGAAACCCTGCCCTTGGACGCAAGGTTGATAGCTAACGCGAGGTGCATCCCAACTCTTCCTTACTTCTCTTTTTGGATGCGTCGACCGCGTAAGGTCCAACTTGGACGCATCGTTCACCTTGAAACTTAAACGCAAGGCTGACCCTTTTAGACGCAAGACAATTTCTTTAACACAATATATAGCTAAGTTGTCAAGAATATTTTCTTCCTTAGCCACAGACTTCTCTTTCGGACACACGGATTCCTCCGTTCTGCCTTCTCTCTCCCTTTTCTCTCAAGAATTCTTACTCTAGCATCATCAGTCGCTCCTTTTCTATCAAGGTTGTATTTATAGTTTTGGAATAAAGGGCTTGTCATGCTACTTCTCCTCTCTTTCTGCCACTTGTTTCCACATGTCCCGCTGCAAACTTAACCAACCATGTATTTATCCAAGCGTCACCTTGCATGCAATACTTAACATATCTTCTAACACCTCCCGCTTTATAAGGTGTCAAGTTTATATGAAGCCACCTAGCCTTTATAAGCTTTTCTTATACGCCCAACATATTCTAATATACAAACTATTCATTCAATCATACTGCCCTTGTGCGTCCACTAAATTTCTTTTAAGGTTTTAGCTTCATTACTTACTTTCTTTACTCTTCGCCATAATACCTTTGAACCCGTTTGTCCACCGCCTACTACTAGGTCCCAAACGCACACTACAACCTTACCGCATCGTACCATGCGTCCAACTTTCTTCCCTTTAAGCTCTTGAGTTACAACCTATGCGTTTACCCGAAATCAAAGTTATATTTCCATTTACCATGGAATTGAGCTCCTCAACGCATAGCCTTAACGACTCTTGGTTACCTTAAACACTAAATGTCCTTGTCTTTGAGCATAGACTTCTTTATCAACACCAAAATCCTTACTAACTCATAATAAACCTTCAACACATGCTGCTCACACCCTAAGGTTCTTTGGCTTCTCTTTTCTTTCTAGCTTAACACCCTCCCATAACTTGTTAATTTCTAAGACTAAGTGTGAGCCATGCGTTTTCTCTTTTTCCTAATTCTCATTTTCCTTTTCAAAATTCAATATCAAATCCCTACAATTTAAAGTACCACGCTTTAAAGCTTTACCATCTATGCATTAACCGGACTATGCTAAAAAATACATCTAAATTTTTAACTAATCCCTAAACTATGCCTTTAATCCTTCATTCTCACTCTTACTGGAATATCCATTCTTTTCCTAATATTATGCGTTCAACTAGTCTTACTTCTTTTCTTACTTCTTCTCTTACTAGCCATCTTAAGAATTCTGAGTTAGGGTCTTACATCCATACCCCAAAACAAGTGTAAAAGATAGGCCAAGTTACATCAGATGCGGAAGAGAAGGCGAAGATGGTTGCACATATAAAAGAGTTGGAAGAAGAACTGATAATACAGAAAAAGATTACCAGAGGTTCAAACAATGATGGTTCTCTGAAAGATATTAAAGAACGAGATGGTGAACCTATTTCCAAAAATGAGAAGGTTAAATGTAGTTCAGATTATTCCTATTTAGTGTACTAATGTAGATGATAAATATTTAATGTGACAATTTTTTTATAGGTGAAGGAAGAATTATTTGACCAAAATAAGACTTCACAAAGAGAGAAAAAGGATGATTCTCCAAATTATATTGAAGAAGGTGGTGAAGCAAAAAGAAGAATGAAAAGGTTAAATGTGTTTCAGTTCATAATCTTTAATCTAGGCGAAGGCAAAATTGTTGAAACACACAAGGAGTTCTCAAGATGTTAAAGTGAAAGAGGAAAAAGATGATCATGTCTATCTTATAGCTTTTTACTTGGTTATATGCAGTGGCAATAATATATGTAACTAAGTTTATTTCTTCCCTACAGGTTGAGAAACCTAAACAACATAACTCAAGGACGATTGTGACCTCAAAGCTCATTAAGGTAAGTTTTTCACTTTAATTTAGTATAGATTCTACATAATATACGCTAGTAAACATTAACTGTTACGTTGCAACTTCCCCATGGTAGGATGGAACTTCTTGTTTGTTGGCAATTCGGTCCAAAAATAACGTCATCGCAGCTAAGACTATATTCGACTATGACGTTAATAGTGATAAAGTGAAAGTTTCAATTGACATAGTTGTGAATGATGACTCTTCTGTCCCTATACCAACAAATGCAGAAGAAAATATTATATCTCAAGAAGTAGGCTCACACTTGTTATGGCTACGAGATCTTGTAATAATTGACAATGAAAAGGATCCAACTTATTTGTTTTTTCTCTATAATTCATTTATTCTAATGTTATGATATTTGTTGATAAAATGATGAAAAAAAGTCAAATAAAAGTTTAGGAGTTCTATCAATGACACTCATTCAAAGTTCACCAGTTGCTTTACGTTGTTTACTTCATGAACTTGAACATGTTGGCTCATCAATTCAAATCACTATACTAATGGAAGTATTTGGAATCCAACGCAACTGTTGCATTTTGCTTGAGATCTTACGAGATTTTTGTCATATGCGGCCGATATGCACTCCTTGTCTTGATGCATATATGATGTAAGTAATGTTAATATTGCATATTTTAGTATTAAAAGATTTATATTGACTAATGTATAAAGTTTAATTAATATTATAGGTACTTATTCAAACTAATGGAGAAATCAAAGACGTTGAGTTTGTACAAGTTTTTAGATGCCGGTTCCATCTCAATCTCAACTAACAAAGAATCTCGAGCTCAATTGTTATCCTCAAGAATGATAGGAATGGATGCAAATCAACTTCTCATCTTTCCTTACAATTCTGGGTATGTTGTATGAAATGCATTATATCACATTTTGTGCAATGTATAATTTGTTTTACAATTCTTTAAATTTGTAGGAATCATTGGACTTTGATCATTATTGATCATTCAAAAAGCAGTGTATTTTAGATGGACCCTTTAAAAAATTGACTTGACCAAGATATCAATGTGATTGGCATGTACATATGTTATATTTAGCATTTCAAAACTTTAGCTAATATGAATAGATAAAGAAACATGTTACATTTAAAGCCATTTGTAGGTCTTTCAAGAGCGTTGACGTTAAGAAGAAGAAGTTCACTTGGAAATCAATTAAGGTATGTTATTTCATACACAACAAAGTTTATTCAATAAATATGTACTAGACTTGACTTAATTTGTGTTTTGTATTTTATACACACAGTGTCCTAAGCAATTGGGTGTGATCGAATGTGGATACTATGTCATGCGATATATGCATGAGATAATATTAGAAACAACCACATCAATTCTAGATATAGTACGTGTACAAATTCAGACAAATTTAAGTTACATATTTAGTTCTTGGAGTTTATTTGGTTTTTTTTGTTTATAGATGAAAGGTGTGTCACCTACATACTCACAAGATGGTATTGACGTGGTACGAAGTGAGTGGGTAAAGTATATGGGATCGCGCATATTCTTTGCATAGAATTTGTGCCACCAATAGCTGTTGGAGTATGCAAAAAACAAAACTTTTTTTTTGGATGAAGTACTTATGTTTTGTTACTCAATATAGAATGAAATGAATTTTGCAAAATACTTTTTGTGGGGTGAAGCATGACTTCAAATGATATGGACATGAGCATTAAATGTTGTCGTTTTTTTATAAGTATTGTAAAATTCTTATGTGTTTGATATGTTCTATAACTTTTATTTTGTTCAAACTAACATTTTTATTTTTAACATGTTTTATAACATATAGTTTTTCTAGTAATAGTTTTATATTAATATTTATATTTATTGTTTGGAAAAGGTTGGCATGGCACATGATATTGCCTATGGTTGTGTAACATCACAAATGCTTTTTTGCCATGGAAGCGATGCAAAAATTTCCAAAATAATTGTTAGCAAAGATGTAAAATGGGGTGTTGGTTTTATTCCTCCTTGTGCATTTATTGTTGGATTTGTAATATGTTAAATTTGTGATTGAATTTTAGAATTTTAGTTGACTCTTACTCTCTTATATTTATTTTATTTGTAGTTTGTATTTCAATATTTTGAGAACAATGTTATGTGGAAGGAGTAGGCCGAAGGAAGAAGTTTTGAAATTGCAGTATTTTCTGCTGTCTAAGAGGTGTATCATATAACCTAGAATTATATGTTTCTTCGAATTGATTTATTTTGGTAAGGCCTCAGTTCAAATGTTGGCTCACATTTAGTTGATTTTGGTATGCTTAATTTCTTCTAATAGTTATGAGAATCTTTTTCAAATAGTTATTGGCGTTGATTTTCTTTGGTAGAAGTATGTTGTGGATAGTGAAACTAATGTGAGTATTTAAATTATATATTTGTTTTGCTCCTATTGGATTAATGTGCTTGGGTTTGAGGAAGATATTCTTTTTTTGTGATAAGTAACTTTTGTATTATGTTTCACTTGTCCCCTCCTCTTTTCATTTGATCCTTATTCTTTCTAGTAGACTAATGTCGGAGTATTTCTATTGTTTTGTAGTTATACTCTTAAAAAGTCGAACAACTTACAATACTTCTTATATGATTTTTATGATAATATTTAATGTCAAAAGTTTGTTAGCTTTGTAGTAACTAAGCAATAAGTTAATTTGGAGGTTATTTATGTTATTAAAGTTCAAAATTGAGATTATAATGTGATTTTGAGCCTATTTAAGTGGTTATATTGTGATTCTATATATAATTTTTGTTTTAAAGTGTTATTTGAAGCCTACTTGTATGACTAAAGTGGGGTTTTGAGTGAAAATGTATTTAACATAATGATATTGTCACATGTCACAGTACGATTAACATATATATAACCTGCATATTGTTATTATTATTCACCTTTATATATTGAGTTACATTGTGAAATGAATGTTTATTTTACAAGGTTCTTGGACAAGGCCATAGAAGAATGAAACCTACCAACCAAGATATTTATATAGGTGTTCTAATTATTTTTTGGTATTGTGCCAACACTTAGTTGTAATTACTAAATTTGTAAATGAAGTACCCAAAATTTGGTTACTAGTGTTGTTGTATATAGTTTCCTTGTATTAACGCTACAAACTCTATTGTCATATATGAAAGTTAATTTTTATGTTTGTGTACATATTTTGCGTTGAAATTGAAGAAAACAAAGGTGTAATAACATGTATGAAACACAGGTGTAATAACATGTATCATTAAAATGGTTTATTTGACATTTGACAAAAGTCATGATATGTAGTTTTATGATAGTAGAATATAGTCATCTATCAGATTTCAATGACTATAAATAGGTGACAATGTACATAATTTCAATGACGTTTAGAAAGTGTCATAATTAAGGTATTATTGACACTATAAATGTGACATTATATGTTGTTCAAGGATAGAATTTTAATGTCAATATAACGCTTTATTGACAGAAAAAGTCAATATTTTGATCATTTATTAACTGCAAAAAATTGTCATTAAAAATGATTTTCATGACATATAATAAATGTCAATACACGTTCTTTGTTGACGATATTTAAAAGTCATGAAACTATCAATGATGATTGATTTCTCATGTGTCATATATACACTTTAGATGATGGTGGATTCCAAGACTAAAAAAATCCAAGAAATGTGCTAATGACAGTTTTTTAGAGTCGTAGAAGCCTATTTTTGTTGTAGTGATTCTGCAAGCACGTACTATGTTGGAAGGATGAATCTAGCTTCAGCCATGAAAGTGAGGAAGAGCAACAAAGCCAATATCTTCAGACTTCAAGCACAAGTATTTCTTCGGATAATATTGTTTAACTTTACTAACAACATTCTTCAATTTTAGCGGAAGACTAGAGTTGAGATGCAAAGCCTCGGTGACCAAATTACTCTTTTGGCTAATTCAGTAAGGAAAGATTGGATAGTTTACAAGAGTAACATACCATTGAGGCAACGAATTATGAAAAGATATACATAAACAGTGATGAGTAGTTTGAGGATTTCAAGCCACGTCAAGATCAAGTTTGTGAGATAAAGGAGACTGAGACTAATAAAGGAGATTCAAGTGATAGAGTTTGAGGCTTAAAAGCCTTCGTTCATTTTATACCATGGAAATCATTCATGATTTTTATTCTTTCTACCCTCATGAGTAAGTCAAGTCTTTTGTTTTTAAAAGCTCAGTTGAATCTTACTTTTTAATTTTTATTCCTTAATTATATTCAAAATTCCAAAAATAATGACTAGCTTGGTTCCCATGAGAAACAAGATAGCCTTCTCGCCTATGAAGGATACATCAATTCAAGCAAGGAGGGGTAGCGAATTTCATCAAGCATTGACGATAAAAAATTGTGGTTTTATAGGCAATCCAAAATTCAAATTTGTTTTATTTTCTTTTGTATTTAGTTCTTTGTTTCTTTTGTAGAAGATTTCCCTAGAAAAAGAGATGAACAAAAGATGCACCACCACCTGTGGACTAAGAGCTAATACAGGGAGATTTTCTATTTCTCTTACTCTTATATTGATGTGATTGTGTTGAGTGATACAATTGTGACAATGTGTAGTTTCAAATTGGGGGTTGAGACTTACATGTCTATATTTATCTTTCTAAATGTTGACCCGGAATTGCATGAATAATAGTTTTAGATCTTGTGATGATTAATATCTAGGATGTGTCTTAGGTAAAAACTATCTGCAATTTTTAAAACATGAGAATGCATTATGGATTTGATTCTATTAAAAAAAAAAAAAAAAAAAAATTTTGATTCCCTCATACAGAGTACATAGCCCTCTGTTTATATGTTTGAAGATTTAGGATTGTGTTATTTAGCTTAGATTTTTTGTTATTATCTCGAAAGGTTTTAAGGAGTGATTAGAGAATCTACTTGCACGAATTGAGTAATGTTACTTTCAGGAGTACTGTTGCTATAAAAAATTGCTTTTCTTCTTTTTTGTTCACATTCCTTTTTGCATTCTCAATAATCTCTTTGCATTTCTTTCTTTCTATCTCTTACTACCATTATTCACAATTAGCATCCTTTTTTTGGTTAATACTACACTTAATCCCCGAATGGGTTCTTGAACCCTTCTCCTCCAAAGTATTGAACAACTAAGGTGTGGGTGCTACTCGCTTTGGTTTTAGTTCTGTAGCAACCAAGAAAGAAGAGTTTGATCTCTTAACCACATGGGCTACATGTCAATCTTATTGTATGCACCTATGATGGGCCCCATGCTAACCAAATTGATGATTGTTATTGGGTATAGGGGTTTAGAGTATGCTCTACTTTATTGTATTGTATTTTACAATATTGTATACCCCCACTAGTTTTAGGATAGGTAGGAGATTGTTGGGTTTTATGTTTTAAACTCGTGGCTTGTGCTTTGTAAACAAATAAACTGTTATTTTGTTTTGACTTTTAGAGTTGATTTTAAACTTGCATAACTCAATCCAATAAACTAAGATCCATGGTTATTTAATGTAACTTGAACAGTATGTGGTTGACATACATGCGGATCATATTCAAGTAATAACCTAAATGGTATATAGCACATGGATAAGGTTGGGTGCCTTATCCTGGTAACACTATAGTTACAACCCACTTTGTAGTTTTTACAAATTATTGGGTTTTATGCCCTAAAACTCGAAAATTGTAAATATAATTATTTGACCGTTATTAAATCATTAATAAAGAGTTACTGATGTGTTATTTCAATAAGCATTATTGATTGTTTTTGTTTGTTTTGTCTTAATAATCCTAAATTCAATAAACTAACATCCTAGGTTGTTTTATGAGTCTTGAACTATATGTAGGGACATATGGAGATCAATGTTCAAGATACAATCTAAAAGGTCTGTAGTATAGGGATAAGGGTGGGTACCTTATCCTAGTGACACTATGGATACGACCTACTTTGTATTTGATACAAACACAATAATCTAACGCGTTCATGTAAGTGACATGTGAGTGGAGGTATCCTATGCAATGACTTTGCATAAGACCGGACCACGAAATAGTGATCACTAGATGTAACTCCGTTGACTAGTTAGGTTTCTATTTCAATAGGATGACCTAGGCAACTTAATCTTAATCCTGAGTATATTATGAACCCATGTTCACGAGGGATTGTCTTTTGATTGTATTAGTGAGAGTGACTGTTTGCCGACTCAATATGCATACCATCTTGGGGACAAGATCGAAAGGGGAGCTGGGAACATAATTATATAAGATGGAATTCACTCATTCCCATTTTTAGGGTAAGTAGATGAGTGTTTCCTTAAGTGGTATCTCTAGGACTTGAACAAAGACCCTACCCTCTCACTATCCCAAGAGGAGTTTCTATTTAATGGTTGGACCATAAACAGGTTGTTCATTAGAGGAGCATTGGTACTTAAGGATTTAGAAGTAACCCAGGGGTAAAATGGTAATTTGACCCAACTAGTGTTAGGAACATTTGTGAAGGACTAATTTGCTGTTATTGATCTATATCCATGGACAAAAAAATATATATACAATGAGATGAGTGCAGTTGTAGGTCTTTAGTGGAGTGTACCCACAGTAAATGAATATTGATTAATGTGGTTAATGAGTTTAGCTGATTAATCTCGTATCGTTGGAGCTTCTGATCTATAGGTCCATTAAGTCCCCTTTCTAGCTCGTAAAGAGTGTTGAAGTATTTATGTCTTGAATGAAATTTGAAATATTGAAATTTACTTAGGGAAATAATATAATGAATGATGATATATTATAATATAAAATTTATTTTTTTGATTGAGCTTTATAATATAAATTTAATTTTGGATATGATACAAAATTAATTTTTTGAGAGAATTAAATATTTGAAGGAGTTCAAATATTAATATGAATTTGATTCATATTAAAACTATAGGTTAAAATTAATATGTATTAGATGCACATTAAAATTATAATTTATGAGAGAATAACAATTGAATATGATTCAAATGTAGCTTAAATTAAATATTAGATATTTAATTTGACAATTAATTAATTAAAGAATTGTTTTTTTTTTAATTTAAGACTCATAAAAGAGCCTAGGATTCAAAAAACTGAATATGATTCAAATGTAGGATTCGACTCTTGACTCCAAGATTTATTACTTCATCAAGAGTGTATGCTTGCACTTAGACCATCTTTAGCTTTATTCTTAGTACTCGTACACTTTTGGTCGATCATTTTCCATCAATTATGAGGTCGATTATGAGCTAAGGTACATGTTCTAACTCGGGTTTGTAGGTTTTTCTCCCTTTTTATGTAGACTTGTGAGGATTGAAACTTGATTGATACTTTGTTTGTTGATTTCCATCTCAATTTAATTGATTATGATCATATTGTCTTGTGATTGTTTGAAAAATGATTTGTGATATGATTAGTGCTTTTGATTTACACTCAATTAAGTTCCTAAATCTCAAAGAAACAATTGGTTAGATTAGCTTGTAAATTGTAGTCAATGACAATGTACATTGCTCTAATCAACCTAAAAGGAATCAAATTGAATGTTTAATCACAATTTTTCCCGATGAATGTTTAACTTAATGTTACCCTAGATCTTAATGTGATTAGATCATGTTGATTAGCATGCTTTTCATCTATTCATTTTGGCTTAATTATTTAATTAGGTCGATGAATTAGTTTTACTTAATTAATTTGTTTAAGTGCAAACTAATAATTGAAATCAAGCTATGAGAATTCAATGATCAAGTATACGAAAAAGAAAATTCCAAAATAACCCTGAGTTAGGCTTTTTTCTTTACTATTTTCGCAACATTCTCTTGCTCTCATTTGTTTTCATGCAATTTACCTTTCTAGTTATCTTCAATTGCAAATCATACCACCCCTCGGTTACCTTAGGATTGTAAGCATTCTAACTGAGAAATATGAAAGTTCCTTGTAGATTAATTCATTTGGTCCCACCGAAGAATTCGACACCCTTCGGCAAGCCAACCACCTTTATTTGACACTAATACTTAGGGCCAATCAACTTAACTTATCCAAACTCAACCCAATTTACAATTTACCACAAATTAGGCTATTGATCAAATAATTGATCGTGTGCTTTAATCACCGTTGAATTTGATCAAGCTTGTTTTTGTGATAAGATGACCAAATTAAAGACACGTGACATTTTTGTCTATCATTTGTTTGTCTCCAAAGTTCAATTTAGGGGAGCACATTAATTCTTAATTGATCCTAAATTTAATAGAATGGGTCTCGTTGTGATTGTTGGGATTTATTTCCTAAAACTCGTAGTTTGTAAATTTGTAAACAAATTATTGAATAAATGAAGTGTTTTTTATTATTCGCATAGCTCAAAATCCAATAAATAATATCTAAGGTTATTTAATGTAACTTGAACAGTATGTGGTTGATATGCAAGTAGATTATGTTCAAGTAATAACTTAAACGGTCTATAGTATATGGATAAGGTTGGGTGCCTTATCTTGGTAACACTATAGATAGGACCCACTTTGTAAATGCTACAAGAGTTGTAAGTGTTACAAACAATTTGATCAAAATTGTTCATGTTCAGACATGTGAGTGGAGGTATCCTATGCAATGAGATTACATAAGACCGGAGCACGAAATATATATAACCCCTTTGTAACACTGTTAATTGAAGAGATTTATATTTCAAACGATAACCATGTGTTGGATTTTATGTCATAAACTCATGGTTTGTAGACTTTGAACATATTCTATAAAGTTGTTATCTAGATTTATTCAATAAAGATGTTATTGAATATGTGAATTGCATTTAATATGACCCTAAATCCAATAAACTAAGAACACCTAGTTATAGTTTGATACTTAGACTTCATGTGTAAATATAAAAATGTATCAAGTTTAGGTAATAGCCAAAACGGTCTATAGTATAGAAATAACACTAGGCACCTTATCCTAAAGACATTATGGATGCAGCCAATTTTGTATTTGTTATTGAATATGTCATCATGTAAAGACATGAGAGTGGGAGCATCCTATGCAATGAGTTTGCATAAGATCGGACCACGAGATAATTACTTTTACTTTATAACGTCATTTACTATTAGGACTGATTATTTCAATATGATGACTTAGGTAACTCGATCTTAATCTTGAATTAACTATGAAGTCCTATTTATTTGAGATTATCCTTTAATCTGCATGGGTGAGAGTGCCCCGAGTTCACTGACTCAATAAGCCTACCATTTTAGGGATAAGACCAGGTAGCTGGGAACATAGTCTTGCGAGATGGAACTCACTCCTACCTAATTCAAGGATAATAGAGAAGTTATTCCCTTACGTATTAACTCCGGGTCTTTGACGAGGGGTCCCACCTCTCATTGGCCCGAGAGGGACTCGATTTGGCAGTTGGACCACAAACTAATTGTTCATTAGAGGATCAGTGAGACTTAAGGAACAAGATGTAATACAGGGGTAAAACGGTAACTTTGACCTAGCTGTAATTACGAACAACTTGTGAAGAATTGACTTACTAATTATGTTTATATCAAGTGGATACAAATATATCTACAGCGAGGAGAGTACAACTACTAGGCTATAGTGGAATGTCCCGGTTAACGAATATTAATTAACTAGGTTAAAGAGTTTAGCCAGTTAATTTCAGATCATTGTGATCTGTAGGTTCATTACGTCTCCTTGTTAGCTCATGGACTAAACCTTAGAACAGTGTGATGAGAGAATTTGAAAATGTTCAAATTTATTTTAGAGAGAGAGTATTACGTTTTGTTCGTTTAATTATGAATTAAACAAAAATGGAGAGTTGGAAAATATTTAAATATGGTTTAAATATTAATCACATGAATCTTCATTGGGTTGGCAAATGTTGAGATAAGTGGAAAAATTATTAATTTAATATAATTAATTAAATTGTTTAATTAATTATTTAAATTAATTTTATATTTAATATTAAATGAATATTATTTAAAATTAACTAAAAGAATTGATTTTAAATAAATTTTAAAAAAAAAATCATCTACGAAATGATTTATAGAAATTCAATTTTTAATGAATTTTAGAAATTCATTTTAAAATTGAATTTGGGTTTTTTAATTTTGCATGAAGTTGGAGGCAGGTTTCTCTTAAGCTTGATTAAACCTCCTTTAAACACCTCTTAATCCACTTTATTTGTCACCAAATTTGGTGCCATTTTGTTGTAAATTTGATTTGCATGCTTTCTTCTTTATATAGAAGATTGGAAGAATGAAAATTTTTTATTGAAATATTGGATTTTGCTGGAATTTTTCTTAAACTCTCCATAACCTTCTTTTTTTGCTCCAAATTCATCACAATTTGGATTCCACAGTTCGTTCTAAGGCCAGAGATTAACAACGAAGACTCTTGTGGTGGTCCACAAAGTGTTCATGATCAAAATCATCAAGGAAATCGCTTCAATTTTGAGCTACAAACAATAAGTATCAAAACTCTATTTTTCGGTTTTTTGAACAAGCATGTTTAATCCTAAAAATTCATGTAGTTAGAGTGTTTTAGATCCTAATTGCTTCCGCATGTGTGTTCCTAACGCTTTCACCATGTAACTCGATCTCAATTCTAAGTGAGTTATGAACTCCTGCTCATAAAGGTAGTTATTTGATTTGTATGAGATTGAGTGGCCTTAACTGCTGACTCAATATGCCTACGATTTAGGGGACGACATTAGTGAGGAGCTAGAAACATAACTTCAAAAGTTGGAATTCACTCCTTCTTGACTTCACGAAAAGTTGATAGGTTGTTCCCTTAAGTGTTGACTTCGGGATTTGAACAATGAGACTTCACCCTCTCACTAGCTTGAGAGGGATTTTGTTTATGGTTGAACCATAGATTGAATTGTTCATTAGAAGATCAATAGTATTTAAGGTGCCAGAGGTAATTACAGGGTAAAATAGTAATTAGACTCAGTTGTAATTACGAACAACGTGTGAAAGGCTGACTTACAAAATGTGGTTAAATCAACGGACGCATAAATATACTACAGTTTATAAAAGTGCAATTATAGGTCTTTAGTAGAGTGCCCCATAGTTAATGAATAGTGACTAATTTAATTAAAGAATTTAATTAATTAATCATGTATCATTGGATCTTATAATTGTAGGTCTTTTAGGTTTCTCTGCTAGCTCACAAATGAATTAAAACATGGATTTTAAAATTAGAAGAAATTTGAAGGGTTCAAATTAGTTTAAGGAAATTACTTGTATATGATACATATAATGTAGAATATTTGTAATAGATAGCAAAACAAAAGGGAAAAATTTTAAATATAGCATCTCTTTAAAATATTTGTAAATATGGCAAATGCTGACTATACATTTTTGAAATTTTGTGATTTCCAATTTTGTCTCCCGCACAACTTCTTTTCTTCTTCCCTTTCTTTATTTCTTCCTGTTTTTCTTCCATCTCCTCAATCTCCACATATTTTCTTCTTCTTCTTTTTTTTTCTTTTTCTAGTTTTTGCTTCCATCTCTCGAATCTCCTTATATTTTGTTCTTCCTTTTTTTTCATTTTTCGGTTTTTGCTTCCACCTCTCCAATCTCCTTATCTCTCCAAACCTTTCCCTCTCTCCCTCATCTTTCCATTTCCTACTAGAAAGATTATAAAAAAAATAAAAATAAAAATAAAAATAACAAAGCAAAGTTTCAAACCCAGGATTTAGAAGTGCATGATTCATAAGTGACTTAACACCAACAACCCAAGCATCAAGTTTGATTATAATAATGAAACGTTAAATATAAATAACAAATGGAAATGGATTTAAAAGAACTATTTTTTTTAGACCTCAAATTTCCACTATTTTTAGAAACGTTTCTTAAAATTTAGAAATAAGAAATGAAAATAGTTATTAAACAAGTTTATTTCTCAAAAAATGGGAAATGAGAACGTCATCGAACATGCCAATAGTTTTTTCTTTTTATAGGACTTTAAAAGTAAGAAATCTATCAGTAATAAACTTCTATCACTGGTAACCTATGATATTACTAATAGACTAAATCTATTGTAGTCTCTCAATAATAGGCTTCTATCATTGACAGACTACTTCAATCAGTGATAGAAGTTTATGGCTTATAGAGTTTTATCAACTAATGTATACTAATTTATTACTAATACTCGAGATAAAATCAAAAGTCTAAAACTTATAGAATCTATTAATATCTATCAGTGATAGATTACATTATTATGACATAATAATATAAATCTATCAGTGATAGCCATTAATATACTTATAACTTAGTCACTCAAAGAAATCTATCATTGATCGAAGAATTCACTAGCTATCACTCATGTTTTTTATATGTTAGAAAAGAACTCATTAAATATTTGTGTATCGGTAATATCAATTACCAGTGATATTAGTGATAGAACTTAGATAGATATCAGTCATATTTGTTTATCAGTGATATCGAACTTAGGTAGATAGAAGTCTATTAGTGATAATTGTGATAAAAGTTTCTCAATAATAGCCACTGATAGCTTTGAGCGTTAATCTTTCAAAATTGATAGTTACTAATAAAAGCCTATCAGCGGTAGCACTAATATTTTCTATCATTGTTAGTTTAATCTTTGATGATTTTCTTCCACAGTTAATAATCACTTATAGAAGTCTATCATTGATAGATAACTTAGTGAATTTAATCTTGAACTAAAGTGTAAGTGGGATGCTTAGAAGTTATCACAAATAATATGTTATCAGTGAAAGAAGTTATCAACGATAGCATGTGATTTGATGGTAAAAAGGAATGACAAAGTTATCTCTAATAGCATATTATCAATAGTAGAGACTATCACAACTTAGGTGCTATCCATATATCGATGATATCAATGATATAAAAGTCGATTCCATTTGATGAAAGTTTATCATTGATAACTATTGCTAAAAGCTATTAGTGATAGCCACTAATAGAAGCTACTAGTGATAGACTTAGATATATATCAATTAAATGAATGATATTGATGATATGACTTAGTCTCATTGATAGATCACTTATAGTTTTAAGTCATTTACCAATATGATTATCACTAATAGTTGTTATAAGATCAATGAGAGGTTTATAAGGTATATATCACTTATAAACCTCTCATTTATTGATTTCTATCACGTATAGCTTTAAGTATTAACACTTATAGCCTTAAGTGTTAATATTTCAAGTTTGATTCCAATTGATGAAAGTGTATCAATATTAGCCATTAATAACTGATAGCAAATTGAAAGTTAATATTTCAAGTGTAACCATTTCAAGGTTGTGTTAATATTTCTCAAATTGAAAGCTATTAATAATAGTAGGCTATCAGTGATAACTTTCAATTTGAGAAAATCGGAATAAGAAATACGAAATGGTGGGCTGTGCATGGACTTTTTAATCATTTACCAATATGACTATAACTGATAGCTGTTATAAGTAATATCTGATGCTAATTTTGTACCATATCCCTAATATGTTTTTCTTTGTGCTACATGTTTTATTATTTTGGGTCTGATTGTTATTTATGCAACCAACCTTTTAATGTATATAGATACATTATAATATAAAGTTAATTTTGAATAAGATCAAATTAAACTATATAATTTGGGAGAATTAATATTTGAATTAGATTCAAATATTATCTAAAATGTAAATTGAATTTATATTTAAAATATAGTCTAAAATGTTGGGTTTTATGTCTTAAAACTCGTGGTTTGTAAACTTTGAACATATTCTCAATAAAGTTATTATCGATGTTTATTCAGTAAAGATGTTATTGAATATGTGAATTGCATTTAATATAGCCCTAAATCCAATAAACTAAGAACCTCTGGCTATAATTTAAATAATTAGACTTTATGTGTAGCATAAAAATAGATCAAGTTTAGGTAATAGCCAAAACAGTTTATACTATAGGGATTAGGTTGGGTACTTTATCTTGGAGACACTATGGATGAGGCACATACAAATGATGTGATCCTATATTGTTCATGTTAAGACATAAGAGTGGGGGCATCCTATGCAATGAGTTTGTATAAGACCAGATCATGAGATAATCACTTTTACTTTATAACACCGTTTACTATTAAGACTAATTATTTCAATATGATGACCTAGGTAAGTCGATATTAATCCTAAGCTAACTATGAACTCCTGTTTATTTGGGGTTATCCTTTGATCTGCATGGGTGAGAGTGACCCGACTTCGCCGACTCAATAAGCCTGTGATTTTAAGGATAAGACCAAGTAGATACTTGGGGACGTAGTCTTATAAGATAGAATTCACTCCTACCTAATTCAAGGTTAGTAGAGAGGTTGTTCCCTTAAGTACTGATTCTGAAACTTCGACAAGGGGCCCCACCCTCTCATTGGCCCCAAAAGGACTTGGTGGTTGGACCACAAACCAATTGGTCATTAGAGGATCAACGAGACTTAAGAAACAAGATGCAATTACAAGAGTAAAACAATAATTTTGACCCAATTGTGATTACGAACAATTTGATCGACCTACTAATCATAATTATATCAAGTGGACAGAAATATATCTACAGTGAGGAGAGTGCAACTACTGGGCTATAGTGGAATGTCCCCGTAGTTAACGAATGTTAATTAACTAGATTAAAAGTTTAGCCCGTTAATCTCGGATTGTTGGAGCTCACGGTCTATAGGTCCATTAGGTCCCCTTGTTAGCTCATGGACTAAACCTTAGAATAGGGTGAGAGAAACTTAAAACATTCAAATTTGTTTAAGGAGTAAAATTTATGTTTTATTCGTTTTAATTATGAACTAAACAAAAATGGAGTGTTCGAAATATCTAAATATGAATTAAATATTAATCGAATGAATAGAGATTCATCGGATTGAAAATTGTCGGGATAAGTGGAAAAATTATTAATGTAATACTTATTATTAATTTAATATTATTAATTAAATTGTTTGAATAATTATTTCAATTTTTTTAATGTTTCTTAGAATTACATTTTAAAATTGAACTTGAGATTTTTCATTTTTGCATGAAGTAGGAGGTGTTTATTTGTGAAATACTCTTAGTTCTCCTTAAAACACCTCCTAATCCACTTAGTTAATCACCATTTTTTGTGTCAATATGCATGTAAATATGATTTGCATGTTTTCCTCTATATATATATATATATATATATAGAGGAAAGGAAAAATGAAAATGGGTTGATAATTTGGTGAATTTTGCTAAAAATTTACACTAACTCTCAAACTCTCGAAAACTCCCAGCAACCTTCATTCTTGCTCCAAATTCATCACAATTTGGATCCCACAATCCATTCTAAGGCTAGAGAATAACGAGAAAGTCTTGTGGTGGTCCACAAAGTGTTCGTGATCAAAATCTTCAAGGAAATCGCTTCAATTTTGAGCTACTACAAGTATCAAAGCTCTGTTTTTCGATTTTTAGAACAAGCATGTTTAATCCCTAAAATTGATGTAGTTAGAGTGCTTTAGATCCAAATTGTTTCCGCTTTTGTTTTCCTGATTCCTTCATAAAATTAATATGAATTGGAATCCATATTAATACTATAGGATATGAAAGATATGTATATTAGAATATGATTCAAATATACATTTAAAGAATTAATTATAAGATATTTAATAAATATTAATTAAATTATAGATTTATTTAATAATTAATTTTAGTTAATTTGGTTAATTAAAATCAGTTTATAAAATTAAATTGTCTGCATTGCAATGGAGTGGGTGAGTGGGAGTGAGGGGAGTTACAACTCCCTTCATGTATTAAAATTGCAAAACAGTCTGCAATTGGGTACATAAATCTTTTCTCAGAAAAAATATATATATGGCTAGTCTCTCTTTTACTCTTTGGCTCTCAAAATTCATAGAGAAATTCTTCTCTTAAAAAAAAAGTTCTTCCAACTCTAAATTTTCAATTGGATCCCACCATCCACCTTGTTCCAAAGAGAATAGTGGAGAAGACCGATGGTCATGTCTTATTTGGTTTTTTCAAGAAATTGGTTCATTAGATCGTATTGTCTTCATACAAGACTGGGAGAAGATTCGAAGAACGTTTTCTTCAAAGGTTTGTTACTCTTCCCACTTATTATTCTTCTAAAAGCATGCTTAATTTCATAGTTGTAAATATTTTGTAAATTTTTCTTTTAGCAAAATTGGACAAAAGTCAATTAACGCTTCTACAGAGGGATTCAATCCTATCAACAATGACATGGCAGATATCTGATAATAAATAAAATTGATTAAAAAAAGTGAAAAAGATCGAAGTAAAAAAATTAGGATTCATAATCTAATAAACAAAAAATAGAAAAGCATATGGAAATAATAATAAAGGATTTTGATGCAAAATTTTGGCAAAGAAAAAACCCACCTGACTTTCACATGACAATAATGGTAAATTTGTAATTTGGGGAAGAGACAACCTGCAAAACAAAGAAAAATATCAGAATTGTAGAATAGAGAAGAAGCCAGAAGTTTAAGTCACTAGTAGGCCACCAATACTATTGAAATATCATATGAAGGGTAAAAAGGGAATGGCTTATATAATGGAGAGTGTGGCATCAACTTACAATAGTGAGAGGGTAGGTCTCACAGTTAGTTAGAGGGGAAAGGCTATAGAAGCAAGAGAGGAAAGGAATCAGGTAGGCTTTTGGTAGTGAGTGCACTACAAGAGGCTCAGCTCTCTGAGGAGCCTGAGAGGTGTATTGGACTCTAAGCCCCTTTTGATATATTGAATAAGATTCCTGGTGTTTTCTTTGTCAATTTCTTCTTTGTTTCCTATCATCTTGGTATCAGAGCCCAACACACTAGGAAGAATCAGCAAGATGGCTCAGAAATGGATGGAGGAAAAGTTCGAGCAACTCGATCAAGAGATGGAAGGTGCCGAAGATCGAAGAGTCGTTGTCGGCCTTGATGAAAACTGTCGAGAAGATGAATGTTCAAGTAAGTTTGCTAGTTGATATCAAAAAAGCGCAAGCCGCTGGAGCTTTTGCCATCGAAGGATCAAGCGGACAGGGGAGAGTGATGGAGCAAATGGGCGAAAGCAGTCTAAAAGCGGAAAACATGACGAAGATGGAGCATGATGACCAAGTTCAGGATCGAAGCAAATTTAAGAAGGTGGAGATGCCAGTCTTTAATGGAAGTGATCCGAATTCATGGTTATTCAGAGCGGATCGTTACTTCAACATCCATAAGCTCAGTGATTCAAAGAAGCTGACGATGGTTGTGGTTAGTTTTGAAGAAGCGGTGTTAGACTGGTGTAGATCCAAGGAAGAGAGAGAGTCGTTCAAAGATTGGAAGGAGTTGAAAGAGCGACTGCTGCTGCGTTTTCGGTTGTCAAGGAAGGGGTCGATCTGCGATCAATTCTTTGCGATCAAGCAAGAATCAACGATAGAGGAATATAGAAACTTATTCGATAAGTTGGTGGCACCTCTTCCCTAGCTTTCCGATCAAGTCTTAGAGGAGACCATCATGAATGGATTGACACCATGGATCAAGGTTGAGGTTGAGTGTTGGGAGCCCGTTGGGCTAGCGAGTATGATGAAAATAGCCTAATTAGTGGAGAATCAGGAGTTGATGAGAAATAAAGCGGGCTTGGGGGGTAGTACCATAACTAAAGCCAAAACACATATCTCGATCATCAAAAATACGCTATCTACTCTAGGGAAGGAGGAACAGAAGATGCAGACTATGTCGACTACATAAACTATTACCCTACGAGGCGTAGGAGCGGGAGGGAACCAGAGAGAAGGGCTGGCAAAACAACTAACGGACATCGAGTTTCAGGCTAAAAAGACAAGGGCCTCTGCTTTCGTTGCGATCATAAGTATTTGACTGGGCATCGGTGCAAGGTGCATGATCTTCGTGAACGTAGAGTTTTATTGGTATAAGGGAAGAGGAATAGGATGTGTTAGAAGACTATGATGACAGAATAATCGAACTCAAGCAAACTGAGGTTGAACTGGTGGTGGATCTGTGTCTGAATTTTGTGGTTGGTCTGACAAACCAAGGGACGATGAAAGTGAGAGGGTTGATTAATTAGACTCTGGTCATAGTGCTAATCGACTGCGGCGTGACTCACAACTTTCTATCCTTGAAAATAGTGGAGTAGTTGAAGTTACCACTGGTTGAAACAGGGAATTATGGTGTCATTATGGGGATGGGAACGATAGTCAAAGGAAAGGGATTATGTGAAGCTGTTGAACTAAACTTGACCGGAATGTGGATAACCGACGATTTCCTACCCTTGGAATTGGGTGGCGTTCGTGTGATTCTAGGGATGTAGTGGTTGCATACACTAGGTGCAACAGAGGTAGATTGGCACAACCTCACACTAAAGGTGAAACAAGGGAGAAAACTAACCTATTGAAAGGTGATCCGAGCCTAACAAAATCTAGAGTAAGTCTAAGGAGGATGTTGAAAACGTGGGAAGTGAACGATCAAGGCTATCTGATTAAATGTCAGACCCTTGAAGGGGGAATGTTGCTAGTAGAGTGTTACAGAGTTGATGAGGTTCATACACGAACGGAGTCAATTCCCCGATTGTTGGACAGATTTATGGATGTCTTCGAAAAACCAGAGGAATTGCCACCCATGAGAGGAGTGGAACATCACATACATTTAAAGTCAAGGGCATTGCCTGTGAATGTGAGACCGTGTAGATACACCTATCACTAGAAAGGGGAGATGGAGAAGTTGGTGGATGAAATGTTAGCTTTGGGAGTGATCAGACCAAGTTCAAGTCCCTATTCGAGTCTTGTTCAATTAGTAAAAAAGAAGGATGGGGGATGGGCATTCTGTATGGATTATCGGGCCTTAAACAACATGACGATACCACATCGCTTTCCATATCCAGCGGTGGAGGAGCTCTTTGATGAGTTACATGGCTCAACATTGTTTTCCAAAATTGATTTGAAATCTAGCTATCACCAAATAAGGATGAACCCAAGAGATGTGGAGAAAAGACATTCCAGGCACATGAAGGACATTATGAGTTCCTCGTCATGTCATTCGATTTGACCAATGCTTCATCCACCTTTCAAGCATTAATGAACAAGGTATTTAAACCTTATCTCCGAAAATTTGTTTTGGTATTTTTGTGACATACTTGTCTATAGTAAGGACTTAAAGGACCATTTGTGACATCTAGAGATGGTTTTGATGGTGTTGAGGGGCAATGAGTTGTATGCGAACGGCAACAAATGCAAATTTGCTAAGGAAAGGATTGCTTACTTGGGACATTTGGTATCTCGCGAAGGAGCGGAAGCTGATCCTGACAAACTAAGGGCGATATTGAAATGGCCGGTTCCCAACTCAATTAAGGAGGTTAGGGGATTCCTTGGTCTAACAGGTTATTATCGGCGTTTTATGCAACATTATGGAAGTATAATAACACCCCTAACTCAAGTTTTGAAGCAAGGTAACTATGAATGGAGTGAGGAGGCGCAGAGAGCATTTGAGACATTAAAGAAAGTAATGATGACCCTACCCATGTCGGCTCTACCTGATTTCAACCTACCATTTGAAGTGGAAACCAATGTGTCTGGATATGGAATGGGGGTCTTAGCATAAAAAAAGAGACCAATAGCGTATTTTAGCCACAATTTATCTTTGAGAGACCATGGGAAGTCGATGTATGAGAGATAACTTATGGTTGTGGTGAGGCAATTCAAAGATGGAGGCCATACTTGATGGGATGGAGGTTTGTGGTAAGAACTGACCAAAAGGCACTGAAACACTTGTTGGAGCAAGCGGTTATTCAACCACAATACCAGGAGTGGGTGTCAAAACTTCTGGGATATGATTTTGAAGTACAATATCAACCAGGCAGTTGATGCTCTATCCCAAGTTCCTCCTACGATACACTTGGCTTATTTGGTTGCTCCCCCTTTGATAGATATACAGAAAATTTGCCAAGAGGTAGCAGAAGATCCAAAACTAATGGAGATCATTGAAAAGTTGGCATTGGGAGAGGATAGCACCTCCAATTTGATTTGTACCAAGGTACTCTTAGGTACAAGGGAAGGTTAGTCCTGTCAAAATCATCATCTCTGATTCCAACCATCCTACATACATACCATAACTCTGTTTTTTAGGGCACTCAAGTTTTCTCAAGATTTACAAACAATTAACAGGAGAGCTATATTGCGAGGGCATGAAAGCTAATGTAAAAAAACATGTTAAGGAGTGTGTAATCTGCCAACGAAATAAGAACATGGCTTTATCTCTGGCGGGACTCTTAGTGCCATTGTGAATACCTCATGCGGTATGGGAGGATGTTACGATGGACTTCATTGAGGGACTTCTGAACGCCAAAGGTTACCAATTCATATTGGTGGTTGTGGATAGACTAAGCAAGTATAGCCATTTCATTGGGTTGCAACACCCCTTTACTGCCAAGACCGTCATTAAAACCTTCATTAAAGAGGTAGTGAAACTATACGGTTATCCTCGGTCTATTGTGTTGGATCATTACAAGTTCTTTTTAAGCCACTTCTAGACTGAATTGTTTAAGGCAGCATGAACTCGACTAAACAAAAGCACAACATATCATCCACAAACGGATAGGCAGTCATAGGTAATGAATCGGTGCCTAGAAACATTTCTGCTTTTTTTTTTCCTGTAACGAGAGACCTAAGGAGTGGCATAATTGATTGCATTAGGCAAAGTATTGGCACAACACCACCTTCCATAACTCCATCGGCATGACTCCATTGATAAGATATGACCAAGGAGCTACAACGAACTCCATAGTAGACCAACTCCTTCAAAAGAGGGATAAAATGTTGGAAGTGCTAAAGGAAAACCTTCGATTAGCCCAAGAGAAGATGAGAAAGGATGCTGACCGGAAGAAGAGAGAAGTAGAGTTTATGGTGGGCGACTTGGTCTTCCTTAAAATAAGACCCTATAGACAGACATCGCTAAGAAAGAAGAGGAGTGAGAAGTTGTCACCTAAGTTCTTTAGCCCTTATAGAGTGGTTGAAAGAATAGAAGCAGTGGCATTCCAAGGTGGATTTTCCTCCGGAGGCGACCATCCACCCAGTTTTTCATGTGTCACAGTTGAAGAAAGCGCTTAGGGATCACCAATCGGTCCAACCCAACGCCCTAATGCTATCTGACTGTTTTGAGTGGGTGACAGAACCAAACGGAGCCTTTGAATATCGGAGGAACCCTTCAATTGGCGTGTGGGAGGTACTAGTCAGATGGAAGGGGCTACCCAGACTTGAAGCGACATGGGAGATTATCGAAGATTTTCAACAATAGTTCTTTGACTTTCACCTTGATGAAAAAATGTTTTTGGAGACTGGGGGCAATGATAGGCCACCAATACTATTGAAATATCATAGGAAGGGTACAAAGGGAATGACTTATGTAATGGGGAGTGTGGCATCAACTTCCAATAGTGAGAGGGTGGGCCCCACAGTTACTTAGAGGGGAGAGACTATAGAAGCAAGAGGGAAAGGAATCAGGTAGGTTTTTGGTAGTGAGTGCATTGTGAGAGGCTCAGTTCTCTAAGAGGCTTAGAGGTGTATTGGACTCTAAGTTCCTTTTGATATACTGAATAAGATTCATGGTGTTTTCTTTGTCAATTTCTTCTTCGATTCCTATCAGTCACCTCATATGGAGCCACATAATGGTGTATTTATAGAGGATTTGACCTAGGATTTATCATAAATCCACTAGGATTTGAATATGATATTTTACTAATCTCAAATAAGATCAAGTCTTATCTTATTTTATATTATTTTGATTTTAACTTGATTTGGCTTTATCCTCTCATGCCAAAATTCTCCCTTCAACTTTAGCGCTCACTCTAAGTTTGGTCTTGAGGAACGGCTACCTAATTGTTACGTGCATTAATGCAAACTAAGGAGTATTGCTCTAACCTTTGTTGCATTTTTAGCTATTCCAACCTTCTCATTAGATGACATACCAACTTTATCACTCTAGTACTACCATATCGAACTTGGCTCCTCGAAGTTCATTCTCGGATCTTTGGCCATTTGGAATATCCATCTAAACACTCTTTTTCTTTTTGAAGTTCACCACAACTAAGCAGCATGCAGCTCAAGTATTGGTATAGTGCTCATCCTATCTTAAGGGGCAAAGATACTCGAGCTTGGCTTTTCCTGTCAATTTTTGGCAACCTGTATTTGGTAATCCTAATTGGGAGTATTGATTAGATCATCATTGTATCTAATCAATTCCATGATTTTCATTCTCTTGCACTTAACACAAAGTTAACCCGCCTATCTCTTGTGACGAGCTTTGACACATGTCTTTAGTCCGATCCGAGGTTGTCCCCAGATTTCGACTTTGAATTGGGTTAGGTAATTTTTGGGTGGCCAACCCTAGTTTTTCACCAAATATATTCACTTAGAAAATTGTTTGAGTCTAATTGGTTTCCCATGACAATGTTCTTTTTTGTATATAATTAAGTCTCATTTTGAGGTTCTTTAGCTAGTTTCATAAAATCATGCACCCAAATAATTATAAACAATTGCATTGCATTGCTTCCCGATTCTTCAAAACAAATATTCATTTGTAAAGTTCTCATGTGGGTTAGTGGAACAATAACTTGAGATACAAGCAAAGTAGAACCAATGTAAAACTTATCTAGTATTTTTGTAATATTTTTGTAGAGATCAAACTAGTCAAGGCTTCAAAATCTCATTCCTAATCGTTGTTGCTCACTCTCTTATAGCTTTCTTCACTTGGGTTCTTGGAAATATGAGACTTAAAATGTAGCCTAATTTTGTAAGATATAATCTAAAAATACAGATTTCATGTATCTAGGATAATAATAGCTTCAAGGAAACTAGTATTCATGTTTTCAAAAAAAAAAAAAAAAAAAAAAAAAAAGAATTGGTTACATATCTCACAACGAGAGTGTAAATGTGTAACTATAAACTCATCTTAATTTTCAATATAAGTCGTATTTATATTTAAATCAAGAAGAAGAAAAAAAAGTCTTGATGAACAAAAGTTGAAAATAGTATTTTCCTTTTAAGAATGAGGGTGAGTAGTTGGTTTGTGGTGTTAGCTTTTTACCTAAAAAAGTTGCAACCAAAAGCTTCATAAGGACAAAGAGAAAAAATAATTTCAAGATTGAGGGCCACAATTGAAATCATTCAATCCCGTCCTTCCTCAACCCCTACTTACCATCGACAATCCTAATTCTAGCTTTCTGAACTTTGAAAATCAAGATTCAAACTATTGATATCGATGAAAACATGGAGGTCAAAATTTTATGGAAATATACATATAATGAAAATTTCGAGAAACTTTATGACTTTGTTTAACATTTGACCTAAATAGTAAAGATGAAGATTTACCATTTAAACAAATAAAAATGTTTGAATGAACTAAAGATTATTCTATAAATTTATTTAGATAAGAACTAATCATCTAAAATTAAAATTTGAAAATGGTTTGTCTTTACTTAAATCTATAGAGAAAAATAGTTAAAATCAACCCTAAATATGTGTTTGATCATTCAAAAGACATGTTTTGACTCACACTTTTGTGATTTTAAATCTTTTTAAACCATTTTGAAACATTCACATACAAAATTCTACTGTTTTAAAAAAATTTAATTGTAATTATAAGTTAAAAATAAAACCACTAAAAGATCTATTAAAGGTCGAAAAGATCAAAACTAACACCCTTAAATTATTATTATATTATTTTTTAATAATACCTTAAATTAAAATTTTAAAATTAAACAAGACATACCAAAATTAAATTTTTAATCAAAATCAGTTGCATAAAGTAGGGAAAGTTGGGAGTGTGTGCGTGCCGTGCAAGTAAAGGGCAAAAAGGAAAAATATTTAACAAGTAAATCTCGAATTGGAGAAATTTAATTGGCTTTTATTTTCATTTTTTGTTTTATTCAAAAACAACATATCCATTGGGTCATTCCTTTCGATTTCGGATTTTTTATTTATTAATATTGTTATTATTAAAACTATTTATAAAAATATAGTCATTTTCAAATATATTATAAAAATATTGTTGTTTTTGCAGATTATCGTCCTTTTAAAACACGAGGATATATTTTTGGTGTAGACCTTCTGTCTTTTGAAAGATGAAGTATTGAACATTTTTTGAAATTTTTTTTTTTTTGTCAATTAAATACTAAAAAGAGGAAATTTTTAACCTCTTCCATCTTGTGTATCGATTAAATGCTAAAAAAAATGAAAATCTTAACCTTCCCCATCTTTTACAAATTTCGGGAAGAGGTATGATTTAACTTTAATCATAAAAATAATTTCACAACGATTAATTGTCTTTTTAATCATTTTATGATTACATTTATATACCCATTGAATGTTATTTATTTTGATTGATACAATTTTTTCTCAACAAACTTCATACTTTTAAGTAGGACCGATTAAAAACAAATAAATAAATTTAGAAAAATAGAAACTGATTAAAAATAATTTTTTTATTTATATTGTTAAATTTAAATCACACTTTTTTCCTAAGATTTGTAAACAATAGAGAAGGTTAAGATTATACATCATCAATAATCCACAAAACGATAATATTTTTATAATAAATTTGGTAAAGACTATATTTTTATAAATAGTTTTGATAATAACAATATTAATAATTTAAAATAAAAAAATAAAAAATAAATTAAAAAATCCTCCGATTTCTCTTGAACTCTGAGTTAAATGATCTGACTCATAAAATGCCCCAACAAACGTTGGAGTCTTTGATTTCTAATAATTCTGTAAAAGTTGGGAGGTCATTTTAGAGAGTTGAGTCTTCTACTATTATATTCCTTTGTTTCACCCAAACACCAAAATTAGCATTTTTTTTTCCTTTCAAAAACAATAATAATATAATGAATGGCCATTTTAAATATTGCACCCATCAAACTTCTGTCAGCATATGGATTTAGTAACAAAAATTTCTCAAAATTTCCTAAAATCATTATTTTTTCATTAATCATTGGATGGAACCCTAAATTTATACCTAAATCTAACCTACAAGGATAAAAACAGCTTAAAAGGAGATCTAAAACCCTTTTGTAATTATTTTATTTAAACAAGATAGATACTAAACTTTTTATTCAAGAAATGGAGAGAGTACAAACTTCACAAGAGAAGAGAGTGAACAAGAAAAGCAATTCTGTTGAGAAAATGAAGGCATTCCAATTTAAACATATGTCAGTTCGGTCCCCAAAATAATGATGTTATCATTCTTAGTAGCAGCAAACCATGAAATTTTTAATTCTAATGTCAAAACTCAGGATGTTCTTACAAAAAGGCAGTGAGGAAAAAAAAAAAAAAAAGAAGAGTCAAAGTATTCCCAAACAGTACCTTCTTTTTGGTTATAACAGAAAATTTGTTAAGAGAGTCAGTAAATGAATTTATACACACTTGTACAATATAATGAAGGAATGAAGTACACAGATTCAAGGAGTGTGGCCTTCATTAGCCATCCATCCCTAATTCTTTGTTGTCACAAGCAAAGAAAATGAGCTGAAAAATTAATTGTCAAAAGTACTCAAAAGTTGGAAAAATATGGAAAGTGATTGTTGACAAATCCACACCTTTTCTATAGCTGCTGCAGTTTTCGAAGATGCTCCAACAATGAAGTAGCCTTCCTTTTCGCTCTCTCCGTTCCACTCTTGGCAAGCTCTGTCAGTGGAATCACGGCGCCAAGCCTACTTATACAAGAAAGGTTGTCGGTGTCTCGCTTACACAAAGCAAGCAAAATAGCAGCAGCATTTTCCTTGTTGCGAGGCAATCCGGTCCTCAGAAGGTCTATTAGAACAGGTATGGTACTGGCTTTCACCATGGCTACTTTTGCTTCTTGATGGCTGGCCAGGACCGACATTATTGTGAGAGCTTCGTCGATCATCGAGTTAACTGAGTCCATAAGCATCTTTAATAGAGCTGGAATGATCCCTGCCCTCACAGCCCTTCCCTTGTTCCCCTGATAAATGCACAAATTAAATAGTGCTGTTGCAGCATCCTTCTTTCCTCTTGAGCTTCCATTTTCAAGTAAATCCACAAGAGCTGGAATAGCCCCAGAAGCACCAATGATTATCCTATTTTCATCAGCAAGAGACAAGCTGAAAAGTGTTGCTGCTGCATTTTCTCTTGCTTCCATACTTCCAACTCTAAGAACTTGAACAATGGAAGGTATTGCACCAGCAAGCATAATCAATCCCTTGTTGTTCTCATATATTGAAAGGTTGAGAATGGAAGTAACTGCATTTTCTTGTATTAAAACATCATCAGAAGTTAATAGATTGACCAATGCAGGAATTGCTCCTGCTTCAGCAATCAGTATTCTATTATCCGTGCTTCTTTTAGATAGAGATCGAAGTTCAGTCACAGATGCTCGCCGCTCCTCAATCGAATGGCTAGTTAGCTTGCGGACCAGAGTTTCAATGGCTGCCATCTCCTCACACACGTCACGGTATGATCCGTCGCACTTTTTGATCTTCCCATTGGTTAATCCCGTAGGTTGCTCAATATTGTTATTAACACACCATTGACTAATGAGACTTCGCAACACATAATTTGGGGTGAGAGTCAAATTTTGGAGCTTCTGCTGAGTTTTGGGGCAAGTAGTATTCCCACAATCTATCCACCTCTGTACATAAGATCTCTCATACGTCTGTGTTGTAAGAAAGAGAACCATTAAGAAAAGGTATAAAAGAATTCAAGTTTTCTTAAGCTCAGATTCATTAAAAGAAACAAGTTAAAGACATATATCATCGACTAAGAGGTAAGAGCTTCGAATCCCCACCTCACATATAACTGAACTAAAAAAAGCCGAAAAGAAAGACCAAGTAATTTGTGGAATTCAAAATCCTACCTGGCCTGTGGACACAATAACAGGATCTCTCATTATTTCCAAGGATATGGGGCATAGAAAATCATCAGGGATTGAAACTCCATCTGGGTTCTTCACCTGGTCCCCACTCTTTCTGGCAGAGTCATTATCCTGTCCATTAGAACAAGCCTCTGAAGAGGATGGAAGTTTCTCTAGTCCTTTGAAAATCAATTGATCCACACCGCCATTCATCAACCCTCTACAATTTGGAAATGCATCAAATTTCACTGTAATCTCATGATCAACAATACCATTCTCCTCAACATCAAAGTTATCAACCCAGTTGTTCAAATTTAAGAGATCCACATTTTTCTTCAACAACTGAGATTGAACAACAGATGGTGGAATTGCAGTCAGAGACCCATATTTTTCTGCTGCTCTTCTCAATTGGGCTCTCACTAATTCAACCTAAAGAATCAATAGAAGATTTAGATTATGCTCAGAATTTGAAAAAGTCAAACTGTGGTTAATTTTCCTCTTAAATCCTATTCCTACCTGTTCTTGAACTTCCTCTGATATATCAAGGCGATCATATGGAAGATTGCCCAATGCCTTCTCTAACTTCCACGTCACACATTGGAATTGAAAGAGTATCTTCTTGGCAACTTCTTCCTTCAAAATTAAAACGCAGAGAAATTTCAGAAAAGGGTATAGTTTCAGACTTACCAACACCATCCCGTTATGTACATGTTTCAAAATTAGAAAATTGGCCAAACATCTTAGCAACATCCATGAACATCAAAGTTTGAAATGATGCCTATAACCCTAAATGGTTATGCAACTAAACTCCTCTGCCATATCTAATTATAAATAATGATCAATAACCCAAAAATATAGCGATTTCCTCTTTCCTCATCCTAGATTCTTCTAACACACACCATATATATGGCAAAGACCAAGAAGGGTAACTAAAAATAGAATATGTGAAAGCGGTGCTCCAAAATTCAAAGTCAAAAGTTCATCACAATCGTCCGCCTGAGCGTAATTTGTGAAATTGGATATTCAAGGATGCAGAAAATTGAATATCTCAACAAATAGATATCGCTAAGGCAATACTATGAACGAAATTTTGGGTACTCCGTAAAAATCAATGAAATTATGGTTCCTCTTTTCCCATTCTGTACTTCCAATGACGAAATCAACATCATCCAAAATTACTAGGAGAAGATACAAGATTAGTAAATGAAAATCTGTAACCAAACATCAAATATAGATCGGGAGAATCATGAAGCCGTTCATTCAATCAGTAGTTACACAAAGCGAAAAGTTAGGTTAAACTGAAAAAACAAAACTAAATCTGTTGCGCTAAATCGAACTTTCTAACCAGAAGAAAGTGAAGTTGAGTTTTAGAGGAATGCAGATGACTGAAAATCAAAACAAACACCATCAAGTTGAGATACACAACTCGTGAAATTCCTCAAGCTCCTGACTAACGCCTCTTTCCCCTCAACCAATTTCATCAAAAACCCAACAGAAAAAGAAAATTAGAGAAAGCACTCACAGAAGAAGAGCCGCAGGACCGGAAAGTAGAAGCGATGAAAATGAGGCGCTTAGTATCCTTCAATGCCGTCACTAAATCACAAAGCCATGGAAACTGAGACGAATCCCTCACAGTAACAGCGCCACAAGAAGAAGAAGAAGACGAAGATGCATCAACAGGTCGAAATTGGACGCCATTGAAGTCCCTGATTTCCTCAAACAGATGCGTCAAAAGCACGATCCGACGCACCAGATCGGTGCAATCCTTCTTGAAAACCTCTCCAGTGTTCGTTCCCGCCGACATTCGAACAACATCGCGAACAAAGTCCAGTAGAGCCAAAGCCGGTGCACTGTCGCTGTCGCCGGCGACAATCCCGGCCATTATTCCGACCAAAGTGGCGGCGATTACACAATGTATTTGGGTTTCAGTTGAGATTCTGTAAGTGGGTTTATCTTGAGAGAGGAGTTGGGAAAGATTGGAATGGAAAAATGGAAGAAATTTTGAAGAGAGAGAATCTGAGGTGTGAACCAATGAAAATGAGGGAGAAGAAAACAAAGAGGATACAGTTGGAAACAGAATAAAATGAATTGTATAAACAGCAACTATTTAATTCATATTTTTCTTTTTACATTATTATTGTATTGTATTTTCTTATAAATAAGTTGTTGAATCCAAGAAATTAAAATCAAGTTTATCCAACTCTAGAAATTTTGTTTGATTGTCTTCTTCAAAAAAAAATGGGGACAAAAAAAAAAGAGAGAGAGAATTGTTTGATTGTTTCAAAGTAAACAAATTGTTAAACATGTATGCATGTATTGTGGTGGGTGTGGACTAATTTGTTTTAAATGTTTTTTTTAATCATTGCAGTTCTTTCTCAACTTATTTTGCATTATGAAAATCTTTCCAATGTTAATTTAAAAAAGAAAGAAATGGGCATAGTTGAATAGATAAGACATTAATTATCATTTTTTAGACTTTTTTTCCTTTTCTAAAAAAAAGAGCAAAACAAAAAGAAATCCACCCATGATAGGTAATATTCCAACCAAATCGATGTTAGACAATGTCTTCAAGCATGAGTACCAAGTTCATGCAGCACATAATTGTCTTTGTAATTAACATAGGAGAAACCATGGATTGCACTGCTTCGTTGTAGATCATGCAAGGAGTCCACGGAATATTGGATCTCATCATCATAACGTGAAGATCTGTTTAGAAGCTTCTTGATAATAAGGGAATTAGTCTCGATCCAATGTTGATTACTGTCAACTTTAATGGTCTTAGATATAGCTTCAACAAGGGCTATAGCCTCAATAACCTAAGCAAAACATACATTTTCAAAAGTTAATACTTTGACTTTTTTTAAAAAATATTTCAATAAGGTCAATTTGAGCATAGTTTAACCAATTAACATACTTGATGCTTTGGATGCTATTAAAGTCCCTATTGGGATAAAATTGACATGAACTCTTACATATGCAATCATTTTCAATTTTGGCTCCAATATTTTGTAAGTTTCAATTACATCTTCAATATTTTAAATTAAGACATTTTAAAGAAGATTAACAATATTGTTATTATTCAAAGATTTTTTTTTCCGTATATTAAATTTGAGGGATTCGATTACAAACTTCTTAGTTACTAACACATCAATATGCCAATTTAGCTATTTAGTAATAACTTGAAGATTTGGTTAAAAGAAAAAGTAATAACTTAAAGACCTTTTGCAATTTTTCTTACACACGTTTTTCTTTTAGTTTTAAATTTTAATTCCGATTTCAAAATGTTTTTAACGAGTAGGACAAAAAGATTACTAAACAAACATATGTTAAAAAAACAAAAAAAAAAAATCCTTATGTAACTTTCCGAATTTAACCAATTTAGTGTTTCCATGACATGCAAAAAAAGAACAAACAAACCTTAGCCGGCCGATGAAGTGAGAGTGAGATTTTTGTTTTTTAAATTAGAACATTGTGTTTAGTGTACAAATAAATGAATTGTATGTAATTATTCTTTTAGTGGTATATAATCCTATATTATCTAAAATGGCTAAATTAATACACTAAAAATAATGTAAGAATGGTATATACTGATATTTTGTCCATTTGCGTAGAGCTTGAGAAATAAAACTCAAGTTATCAAAGTATTAATAATAACAACTCTAAACACAATTGCTAAAATATATATTTTAACAATATATGGATAAGAAAAATCAAACATTCAAATTCGAGATTGATAGTACAAGTATTATGCTCATTTTAGCAAACATAATTGCAAATATGAAGATAGTTCAATTGGTGTAGACATTAATTAGAATACTCCACATATTGTAGAGTTAATTCTTGTCTTCTTGTTGGAATTGTAATACTTTAAATTTAATATATATATATATATATATATATATATAACAATACAATAACACAACATAATTCAATTGGTCAAAATATTAGGTAGGCAACTTTCTTTATAAGTTGTAGGTTCAAATTCAAACATAGTTATTGATTAAAGTATTACCTCATTTTTGTTAATACTCTAAGCAAAAAGAATTGAAACATCGTCGTTTCAAACACAAAAACAATATAAATAAACTAGGTAAAAACAGGAGTTGTAAATTCAAACACAACATCATAGATTTGAGTTATAATTCATTTCATCAAAGTAATAATTTCTCTTAAAGAATTTATTCAATGTAGCTAAGCACATACAAATGTAATATAATTTGACACTTTTGATGGTCCTGAGTTTCTCTGCATCCCCTGCAACATGGCAACACTATCCTTACTTGTTTTGAACTACTTTAAAAAATGAATACTATTCCCACAAACCAACATAGGTCATTTCAAAAGGTTGAACACAAAACCTCCCTAGTTAGACCACCAGCTCTAATACCATCTGAAATTGCCAATTAACCTATAAACTTAAGTTGATGGGTGAAGAAAAATTTAATATTATATTACTAACAGTAGTTATCAATTCTTTAAAGTCTTTCTTAACTATAATTTCATATCCTCTGGATATCTCTAATTCAAATGTGATTCTAGTTCAAATAGTACTCCTTTTCTACTCGTGCATTACATATAATCTCTCCTACATATTGTTGTTTAAATAAGGTTAAATTATACAAAATACCCTTAAGCTTTGTACTTTGTGTTAAAAATACTTGTGAACTTTCAAAAGTCTCGAAAATACCCTTAAACTATATATATAAATACCATTAAAAATACTCTTATTGTTAGTATATGAATATAAATCATTAGTACTCGTTTAAAAAACATCCTTGAATTTTCAAAAGTTGCATTAATACCCTTACTATAAGAGCATATATGTTATTATTATTTTATTATTATTTTATGGTAAGAGTGCTAATTCAACTTTTAAAAATTTATCGGTATTTTTTCAATGAGGTATCAACGATATTTGTACACATATTAACAGTAAGAATAAAATATTTTTTTAACTGTGCTTTAAGCCTTAGAGTATTTTTGAAACTTTTGAAAGTTAAGAAGTATTTTCAACACAAAATATAAAGTTTAAAGACATTTTTGTATAATTTAGCCATTAAATAATTATAATGCTATAAGAGAACAAAAATCTAATATATATATAATATTGTTTGGATAAACTCTAAGTTGGGATGAGATGAAGAGTTGGGAAACAATGTTTGATTTGGATGAGTTGCAAATTGGAGAAGTGAGAAGGACAGGCTGCCCCACCCATGTTCTCCTTTCTCTCTACGAAACAAACTTAGTCATTACAAACCTCTTACCATTTCGCCGTTAAACTTGTCTCCTCTCCCTCTCAATTCTCAATCAGTTTTCCCAAAAACATCCTTTTATTCTAACTATTTAATCTTTAATTCTTATACTTTTCCATCATAAAAAATATATTATTAAGACTTAATAAATATCTTATTTATATAGATTGATAAATTGATTAAGGGCCAAGTTCGTTTATAATTTAATAAAATTAAGTCGTTATATAATCAAAATCCACAGTTAAGTTTGAAGAGATTTTTTACGGTAGAGAGACTAAATTGTTACAATTAGGTCACTAAAAAATTTCTTAAATTGCTATTCTTTTGCTTGTGGCCGCCAACTTGAGAACATAGACAAGCTCATTTATTCATAATGATGAATGACTTGAAAAATACAAACAAGCTTGTTTGATGCACACACAAAGACCAAAACTTTAGGATTCTAACTTTTTCTTAAACTTTTTTTCCTTTAAATATTTCCATCAATTTTGAAGGAAAATTTTGCTCATTCCTTTGATTTTAATTAATAAATTGGTAAAAGTATCATTTCAGTCCTTTTTTTTTACTTTCAGTCCCCTAATTTTAATCTATGTTTGTACTTTATTTAATCTTAAATGCAGTTGTTCAAAATTAATTTTTTTTTTATTAAATTTAGTTAAGTAATAATAACAATTTGAATAAAATATTATTTTAGTCATTATTGTACTTTGAGATTTGTTCAATTTTAGCTCCTTTACTTTTAAATGTCTAATTTTATTTTGTGTAGCTTCGATGAATCTTAAATTTAGGGTCCATTTGAACTAGCTTAAGAAAAATTATTTTTGAAAAGACTCATTGTTATTTAAATTCTTTTTGATAAAAATTTGTGTTAAATACACTCCAAAATCTATTTTGGATGGTTGCCAAACACTCCAATTTTTTCCAAATTAACTTTTTTTTTTAATTAAACACTTAAAAATGTATTACAAATACACCCTTAGGATTCATTTGAATAGACTTAAGAAAAAGTTTTTTTTTTCAAAAAACTCATTTTTATTTAAATTCTTTTGATAAAACGGTTTAAAATACACTTCAAAATCTATTTTTAATAGTTACCAAAACATTCTATTTTTTTTCCAAAATGATTTACTTTTTAAATTAAAAACTTGAAAATGTATTCCAAACACACCTTTAGTCCCATGAAGTTAATTTTTACTAAAATTGGGTAAATAATAATAATAATAATAATAATAATAATAATAATAATAATAATAAGATTAAAATATCGTTTTGGTCCTTGTAGTTTCTGTAATTGTTCAATTTTCGTTTATGTACTTTCAATAAATCTTGAATTTAATCTTACTACTTTTTTTATAAATCTTAAATTTAGTCATTTAAAGTTAATTTTTATTAAAATTTATTAAATAATAATAATAATAATTTTGAAAGTACATGGACAAAAAATAACTAAAATGAGATATTTGAAAGTACATTGACAAAAATTTAGTATTATTAAAAGTACAAAAACTAAAAAGAGATATTTGAAAGTACTTAGACTGAAATAGAACAAATTCCAATGACTAGAACTAAAATGAAGTTTTTAAACTAATAATTTGTGCGTAATAAAAGACCCATGCACAATTTGTAAACGAAATGCCAATGCATACTAAAATATTTTTGGAAAAATTAACAACAAACTAATTATAGGGACTTACTTTTAAGATTTATTGAAGTATAAAAATTAAAATTTGATATTTCAAAATGTAGGAATCAAAATAGCTAGGATTCGCTAGGCCCTCGTACGTGATTTTGGGACAATATGGTACTTTCACACACAGCTGACATAAGTGAAAAACCATTTTTCGAACAAATTTAAATCTTGGACCACGTACATTTGAACCTCTAAAAAGAAGTCATCTGTGCAATTTTCCTATATTCATTTTGTATTATGAACTTTCAAACAATTTGGGTTAGCTCTTGAAATAAGTCTTATGTATTTCTTTAGACTTTACATTAGAAACTATTTTAATCATTGCTATCAAATTTCGGATCAATTTCGAAACTCAATATTTATATAACCCATTACATGAGACTTCAAATATTTGGCAATGCAAATACTAACTTAAGTAAATAAGCAAAAGGTATGTATCAGATTATGTTTTGGATGTTTTTAGGAATAGAAAAATTATTGAAAATAATTAAAAATATAACAAAATTTTACTTTCTATATGCGATGGTTTATCGTCTTCTATTACAGATACAAAATATGATTTTGATATATTTGTAAATAGTTTGATATTTTTTCTATTTTTATAATAATTTTCTGTGTTATTGAATGAATTATGATAATTATCTATAATGACTTTTTTTCTGTACAAAATTCGTTGGATGAAAATGTTAGGAAAATAGTTTTGGTTCTGTGATGTAAAGTTTGTTTTAAATTGGTGTTTCAAAATTGAACCAAGTCTGCAATATTTAGAAAATGCTCCATTTTTAATCCTTCAATAATTGGTTAAATAAATAATTCGTCGATATGGCAGGTTTTAAATTAAAATTCAGAAATTATTTTAAATAATAAAATTGTTGAAAATACTTACAAATATAGTAAAATTTTACTATTTATTCGTAATAGACTAAGATAGGTCTATCATGGTCGCAGATAAATAGTACAATTTTGCTATATTTGTAAATATTTTTTTTCATCTTCCTACATTTGAAAACAACTCTCAAAATAATTATTCATAATAATTGTAACCAAAATTTAATAAAATAATAATTTTCTCTCTCCTCTCCTCCTACCATTTTTCTTGGAATTTTTATAGATAACCTAAGTTTGTTTACGCTAATGTCAAATAACTCATATTCTAAAAGCAACGAAAACTAACATTTTCCTTCCATCACAAAGCATTGACCAACATTAAAATGTTCATTTGCAATTGTAGGTTCTCATCCATTGCGAATCAATGAAACATCAAAATGTCATTTCATGGTCAGGAAAAGTTATAAGATCACAAAATTTTAACAATAAAAGGGCGAGAATTTATATATATATATATATATATATATATATATATATATATATAAATCGTGATGGGTCCACACCCACCACTGCTAATGGGCTCTGAGGAAAATTTAACGTTGGATGGTACCTTGTGATATAAGCAAAATGTTAATTTTTATTATTTTCAAAATATGAGTCATTTGATATTAATGTAACCAAATTTGGATCATTAGTAAAAAAAACTATTTTTCCTCTCTCATCTTCAACTTTTCTAATTCCTTTTCCCTAACTTAGCACAGGTGACGAACGACGACACCAATCACCGGCATCGTCTTCTTCTTTTTCTACTCATTTCTTCTCCTTCATCTCCTTCTTCTAAAATGTACCCCTATCTTCTTCAATCTAGGGAAAAGTACCCCATCCCATCTCTTTCTACCTCAAAATCCTTTTCCATCTTCTTCTTTCCTAAATTACAAACAATAATAATAATAATAATAATAATAATAATAATAATAAAAGTTAAAATACAATCTTAGGATTTCTTTTAAATAATGTTATTTTAATAAATAATGACAAAAGTAGAGTTCAGTTGGAAGTATTGACAAAACTAGAGTAGCGAAATCCTAGACGGGGTCCACGATTTCCATATGACATGTAAATCATGGACTCGGTCTATGATTTACCCACATCTCTAGTCAACGTGGGTTTTTTTTTTTTTTTTTCTTTTTTCTCTTCTTCATGACTCCCTCTCTTTTCCTTTCTTCCTTTTTTTATCTTCTTTTCTTCTTCTTCTCCTACATCTTCTTCTTCTCCATTCTTCTTCTGCTTCTCCAACACAAATGGTCCAAAATCTGATGCGACCAACTCCGGTGAGCAAGAGCGAGAGCGAGAGAGATCAGTCTTTCGTATTTGTCGCAGATCTCTCTCATCTCGCTCTCACTCGTCTCACTTCCTTCCTCAATCACCATCGGTCTTATCTCTCTTGCTCGTCTTGCTCGTTTCGGTTCCTTCCTCATTGACCATCGATCTTATCTCTCTCGCTCTCTCTCACTCTTACTCGTCTCAGAGTGAGGAAAGATTGATCTCTCTCACTCTCGCATTCGTCCAGCTCGTCTCTGTCGTCTCGCTCGTTTCACTTCCTTCCTCATTCATCATCAGTCTTATCTCTCTCGCTCTCGCTCTCGCTCACTGGAGTTGGTTGAGTCAAATTTTGGACCATTTGTGTCAGAGAAGAAGAAGAAGAATCAGAGAAGAAGAAGAAGCAAAAGAGTAAGAAAAAAAAAAAAGGAAGAAGGAAAGAGACGGAGTCATCAAGAAGAGAAAAAAGAGAAAAAAAGAAGAAAAAAAACCCACGTCGACCGGAGATGTGGACAAATCGTGAACCCGGTCCACTGTTTACATGCCATGTGGAAATCGTGGACCTCGTCCACGATTTCGCTATCTTATTTTTGTCAATACTTTCAACCCAGCCCTACTTTTGTCATTATTTATTAAAATAACATTATTTTTAGAAAATGTCCCAATCTTAGTCCTATACTTGGAAGATTATTCAATTTTAGTTCTTCTACTTTTATTGTCCAATTTTAGTCCCTGTGCTTTTAATAAATCTTAAATTTGATCCTCAATACTAGTTTATTGTTGATTTTCTAAAAAAAAAAAAAAATTGTCATCTATAGCATTTTTACTATAAATTTTAAAAATATTTTCAAATATTTGATTTTTTACATGAAAATTATTGTTATTATTTAATCAATTTTAGCAAGAATTAACTTTGGGGGACTAAATTTAAAATGTATTGAAAGTATGGAGACTAAAATTGGTCAACTGAAAGTATAGAGACTAATTAAAATTGAACACACTCCATAGTATGGAGACCAAAATAGTGTTTAAAAAAAAAAAATTAGAAATGCCTTTTTCTCCACACTTTTTACTTTATGAAAATGTAGTGGATGTTTGAAGCAACTTGACATTTGATAAGAACAATGAAATCTCCAATCCAGCTACCCCCACAATGATATATGATATTGTCTATTTTGGGCATTAACCCTTGTGACTTTGTTTTTAGTATCACTCGGAAAGGTCTCACTTTAATATCCATGATCATTCCTTTTCTTAACTAATGTGTGACTTTGTTCGCACTTCTAAGAATATTTTCGAAACGATTCTTTAGGTTTGTTTGGTAATGTTTTTGTTTTGAGTTTTTTTAAAATCTTAGAAACTTAGGTTTATTTATTTTAAAACCTTAATTTTCAAAATACGTAGGATAAGGAATAATCCATCACATCCAACCCCACAACCAAAAAGTACACTCAATCGGGAAATTGATATTTCTAACCCAAAAAGTTTTTTATGGGACAAATGCTTCATTCTGTCCCAATCATTTCCCCGAGATTCTTAAACTCAAAAGTTATCTTTCTGAATTCATATAAATTTTCTGTCAAATTCTTTGAGGGAATCATCTTGAAGGGGAAGAATCTCTCCCTCAAAAACATTTTATTAGGGAGATCTTTTGTTACGTATAGTTCATTCTCAGCTTAGTCCACATCTTAAACACAGTGTCTTGATCAACAAATTGCCTTAGAACGCTATCGCTAAGATTCAAAACCAGGGTTTCATGAGCAGCCAACTCCATGGTTTCTTTCTCTTCTGCTGTAACAGTATTCGACAATTTAGAGAGGGATCTTCTATAGCTATGTGTGCCTTCTGCTAACCTTTAACTTTTGCATTTCACAAACCAAAATCTTCTTTACCATCAAATTTCTCAATATCATATCTTGCAACAACCATTATTCTTCTTCTTGATTTTCCTTTTTGGTTCTAGTTCTCCCAGGATTTACTTTTTTGAAGTTCTTGATAGCTCTGATACCAATTTGTTGGGTTGATAGACTTTAGAAATTGAAACCCAAATGACAAATTCTCACTTTGAGTTGATCTGCCAAGTGTAGGAAAGGAGTGCTTCTCCTTTGGCCACGATGATACCCCACAATTACAGCAAATGAGGTGATACTCAGGGAAAAAGAAAACCAATGCAAATTATGAGAAGAAGAAGAAAAGAAAAATGCAAAAGGTTACTCTCTGTTGCAATGGCCGACTGTCAAGAAAGTAAGAGAAGAAGAAGTCATGCAAAAGAAAAAAGAGACGAAGAACAACAAAAGCAGTTTACATGGTTCGCAAGTTTGTGCCCATATCCACGATTATGACTCCAAGGGACTGATTTACAAATAAGTTTTTTTTGTCAATCATGACTTCTCAATCTCTCTCTATATCTCTTTTCAATCCTTCTTGTATATAAAGATTTTTCTATTACAAAATATAGAGAAAGAAATTTACTGAGATTAAAGGTTGTTTTCACTAAATTTATTTACTGATTTACAAGATATTAGTAATGAATTTGAATAGTTACAAATATAGCAAAATTTCACTGTTTATCTGTGATGGATCATAATAAATTACGATAGACTACTATTTATGTTCGTGACACAGATAGTAGTCTATCACGATCTATCGCAGATAGACTATGTATTTTGCTATTAGTTATAAATATTTTTAGCAGTTTTACTATTTAAAATAATTTTCTATAAGAAATGAGACTTATCACATATAAAAACAATCAAGCTTTTCTTATTAGCTTTCGCTCTCACCCTTATAAATTTAGAACTTTTACTAATTAAACCTAATACACAAAGAGACAAAAGAGAAAGTATACCTAAAAAAGAGAGAAGGAATGTGAGAGAGATTCATGCAATTAGTTTTTTCTTTTTTTTTTAATTATTTTTTATTATTTTTTAAAAAAGAAAAGAAGAAAGAAAATGAAATTTCATAACCTGCCTTATTAAACCTTCTTATGAGTTTTTTTTTTTTTCCTTCCCTTTTAAAATTTTTTTTTTTTTTTTTTTTTTTTTTGCTCTGGGTCTATTTTTAATTCACTAGTTCTAACTCATTTTCTTACTTTCTAGCTTTTGTCATCTAGTTCTTATTCTAGATATAATTCACTTTATTGCTCTTATTCTATACACTTAGTTCATTTAATGTCAATTGTTGTCGACCATCACATGTTGATAGAGAAGATAATGAAACAACTCCCTTCATTGTCGTAGGAGGCAAAATATGGGAAAGGAGTATTGTTGCCGTAGATGCAATATAGAGAAGAGATATGGAGAAAGAAGGCCGAAGGAAGAAGAGATCGGAAGGAGATTTAGAAAGAGAAATAGAATGGACAGAGAAGAAGAAAATGAAATTTAAATAATAAAAAAAGGGGTTTCAAAACCAGTCAAATAATCTTTTGGCCCGAATTTTTTTTTAATCAGTCTATTAAGTAATCCGACTTATCTTAGCTTTTAGAGTTATTTTTAAATATAATAAAATAAATTAACTTATATATAAATATAACAAAATGTTATTGTTTATTGGTGATAGATAGTGATAGATATCTATCAGTGTCTATCAATAACAGGTAGTAGTATTGTACTATATTTAAAAATATTTTTATATTTATAGCAGTTTTGCTATTTAAAACAATTCTTCTTCTTTTGTAACACCAGTAAGGCTCTCAAATAAGAATTCTAATTTTCTTTTTTTTTTTTCTTTTAACACTAGTAAGGCTCTCAAATAAGAATTCTAATTTCTTCTTTTTTTTTTTTTAACACTAGTAAGGCTCTCAAATAAGAATTCTAATTTTGGGTTAATTTGAGTGAATGACTACATTTAATCCTTCCTTTTGAAAAAGAGTTTTTGAAAAGATTCAAAAAAGTTTTTTTTTTTTTTTTTTTTTTTTTAA
>QLSR01000456.1:79462-93262 GCA_031780015.1 Citrullus colocynthis | reverse complement strand
AAATTTTTTTTTTTTTTTTTTTTTTTTTTGCTCTGGGTCTATTTTTAATTCACTAGTTCTAACTCATTTTCTTACTTTCTAGCTTTTGTCATCTAGTTCTTATTCTAGATATAATTCACTTTATTGCTCTTATTCTATACACTTAGTTCATTTAATGTCAATTGTTGTCGACCATCACATGTTGATAGAGAAGATAATGAAACAACTCCCTTCATTGTCGTAGGAGGCAAAATATGGGAAAGGAGTATTGTTGCCGTAGATGCAATATAGAGAAGAGATATGGAGAAAGAAGGCCGAAGGAAGAAGAGATCGGAAGGAGATTTAGAAAGAGAAATAGAATGGACAGAGAAGAAGAAAATGAAATTTAAATAATAAAAAAAGGGGTTTCAAAACCAGTCAAATAATCTTTTGGCCCGAATTTTTTTTTAATCAGTCTATTAAGTAATCCGACTTATCTTAGCTTTTAGAGTTATTTTTAAATATAATAAAATAAATTAACTTATATATAAATATAACAAAATGTTATTGTTTATTGGTGATAGATAGTGATAGATATCTATCAGTGTCTATCAATAACAGGTAGTAGTATTGTACTATATTTAAAAATATTTTTATATTTATAGCAGTTTTGCTATTTAAAACAATTCTTCTTCTTTTGTAACACCAGTAAGGCTCTCAAATAAGAATTCTAATTTTCTTTTTTTTTTTTCTTTTAACACTAGTAAGGCTCTCAAATAAGAATTCTAATTTCTTCTTTTTTTTTTTTTAACACTAGTAAGGCTCTCAAATAAGAATTCTAATTTTGGGTTAATTTGAGTGAATGACTACATTTAATCCTTCCTTTTGAAAAAGAGTTTTTGAAAAGATTCAAAAAAGTTTTTTTTTTTTTTTTTTTTTTTTTAACTAAAATATAGGCCCATTAGATAACATTTTTGTTTTTTTGTTTTATGTTTTTTATTTCCCATTTTTTCAAGAAGCTTACTTGTTTGATGACCGTTCTTGTTTCTTGTTTCTAAATTCTAAGAAATATTTCTAAAAAAACGAGGTTAAATTTGAGAAACCCAAATTGAACAAACCTCAAAGTAGAGGGTAAAATGGTATTTTAACCAAATTATTATTATCATTTTAACATTCACGCCACACTAACCATGAATTTGTTTAAAGGGAGAAAAGTGTAACTTGCAAACGAGAAAAATTGCACATTCGTGTGATGTTTGCCACACACATCCTAATGCTTAAGATAGAGAGTGAAAGAGTGTGGAAGCTTAAAAAGTTTTGGGAGTGAGATTGTTCAAGTTACCACTTTGGAAGTTATAATGATATATTTATAGATTCAACCTTCGTCTCTTTCTATCTTCTTTAGGGAATCATATTATCCGACAACTAAAGTAGATATTTTGTGGCTTGTTAGAGTGGAAGGCAATACTAGCACGCCCGTGCACAGTTTGGGTTCTTCAGCCTAGGCTGAGGGATTGTTCGGCTCAAAGGCTCAACTCCCTTTCCTTGGCCCAATCTATCTTGTCTTGATATCGATCAAATTTTCTTATTCCTTATTTATTGTTTACTCTAACTCGGTTATGATTTGACTATTGAAGTACCCTTAGTCAATAATACAGGCTATGTTCTCAACTTTCTTACAAATTTCAACAACGTCAAACCCTTCTGCATCGCACCAATAGACACTCTAATGATAACTTATTGATTAATCTCTTCATCCATTAAATTGGTCACAGAACTCCACAATGCATCCCCTTCAATGATCAATTTTCCCAACATAATGTCCAACCAAAAGCCTAAAGAAACTGAGAAAGAGGTAAATGTGTATGGAAGAAAGAAGACAAATGTATTGCTTAGGATTCTTTGGTTAAACAAATGCATATTATATGTATATGACCGTTTCATTTCTTGGGATGGATGACACATTTTCTTTTTCTGGAAGTTATAAATTATCGAAAGTGAATTATAAATCTGATTATCAAATACGAACATAACTCAACTCCTGAGTATGGGTTGATTTTTAGAATTTCTCTACTCAAAATTGTTATACTAAAAAAGATGACAAATTTTGTTCTTATGATGTACAAGTTTTAATTTGATCACTATTATTCTAAAAACTTCATTTGAAAAATGAATATTATGTCTATTGAATTAGGTTCATTTTAGTCTTAAAAACTTTCGTTTATTATCTAAAGTTTTAGTTAATTTTAATTTATAGTTTTAAAAGTTTTAATTTTAATTTCATACTTATAATATTAAAAGTTTTAATCTAGTTTTATATAGCTAGTTTCAATTTTCAGCTTATAACCTCTTACTCCTTTTAGTTTTTTCATATTTCCACTATCATTAGGTCAACACATGAGATAGTTAGTTTATTGTTAATTTTTTAAAAAAATATTTTATTACCCATCAACATATTTTTACTATAAAGTTTAAAAACATATCCCTAATTCTTTAACCTAAAATTCATTATAATTTAGATAAGAATGAGCTAAATTTAAGATTTATAAGGAATAAGGAACTAAAATTCAACAGACGAAAATTAAACAAGTATTTGTGTTTAATGTATTATAAATAATCAGTTTGTTTTTGATGTGCTCTGCCAGCAAGTCTTTCGGTGTTATCCAGAGAGCGAAAGAGCACATGCTGCCCACTTTTGTTTCGTGGAAGCTTTTCAGTGACAGCTGTCACTTTTTCGTTTAATTTGTCCAAATACTCAAACAATTTTCTTTTTTCCTTTTCTCATTTTAATTTCATTAAAAAAAAAAAAAAAGAAAAAAAAAGCGGGGGCCAATTTCGTTTGTGCTCGTTTATTTTAGTTTATGAAAAATTCCAAAATGACGTTCCTAAATAGTTGAAGAACACAATGTAAGATTTTGTTTGTTCCAAACGTATCTCTTCCAAGCTAACCTATGAAGTTGTTTGAACCTGACAAATTTTAAGTTATCGATAACCCTCGAATTGAGGATGAGTAAATAAATTAATTAAGACTATATCTCAATGATGAGATGTTGACTAGCAAATTTTGACCAAATATGGAAGTGCTACCTCGTAAATTTAAATTAATGATTGATAAAATGTGAGACAAATTACAAACTTACAAGTGTCCTCAATTAAATTAAAAGATGAATCAAATGATGTCACTTGTACAAGTACTGATCCACTTGACAAGTCAGTTTGTCTAATCAAATTATGCCACGTGACGATTGGACCGAAGCTAGGTCAACCTGAGTTTATTAAAATAAATTGTGTAAAACTCAAATAAAAATCTATTAAAAAATATTAAATTAAGTCCAAGCCCAAAAGTTAGTGAAAAGCACCTAAAAAATGCACCACTTATTTAAATATGTTTTTATTAGATTTGATATTATTTACTGCTGGTTTTAAGGTAATTATTAATGAAATATGTTTTGGAAACCAAAAGAACCAAGCCGAGCCAAAATCGGACAAAAAGATGAAGAAAAATATAGAAATTTGATGTATCACAATGCTTGGGCGCTAGGTGTCACGATCTTGCTTGTCCAGGATGTGTTGCCCATGGCCACATGCCCATCTTGACCCCATGCTTCCATCTTGTGTATTTCATTTTGCAAATTAGTTTACTTTCCTAGTACTTTTCTTTGTAAGTGGTCGCTCGCCACTTTGCATGTGCAAGGGTGACATTTTCCTAAAATGTTTATATGTACTATACGGGGTAAGACTAACCATCATATCCTCATATCCGAAGTTGTGAGCTATTATGTTGTCATTGTCCTTTATTGCTTTCTAGCCTTGTGACAAACTTTATTTTCTCAAACATGCTTTCAAACATTTGCGAAAACTTTTTTCTCTAAACCAAGTTTCCAAAACAATTTTCTCTAGAAATGGGAGTAAAGGTTGTGAGAGGCACCTGTTGTGCCATAGGCGATCAGAATTCGAAGAGGCTGACTTGTTCGTGAATGAGAACAAGTGTCGCACAATCGCTTAGTGAAGCATGAAGCTGTTGGGTTTTATGCCCTAAAACTTGTAGATAGTAAATGTAATAATTTGATTGTAATTAAATCATTAATAAAGAGTTATTGATGTGTTACTTCAATAAGCGTTATTAATTGATTTTGTTTGTTTTGTCTTAATGACCCTAAATCCAATAAACTAACATCCTCGGCTGTTTTATGAGTCTCGAACTGTATGTAGGGACATATGGAGATCAATGTTCAAGATACAGTCTAGAGGGTCTATAGTATAGGAATAAGGCTGGATATCTTATCTCGGTGACACTATGGATACGACTCATTTTGTATTTGATACAAACGAAATGATCTAACGCATTCTTGTAGGTGACATGCGAGTGGGGTATCCTATTAATGAGTTTGTATAAGACCGGACCACGAAATAGTAATCACTAGATGTAACTCTGTTGACTAGTTAGGTTTCTGTTTCGATAGGATGACCTAGGCAACTTAGTCTTAATCCTGAGTATATTATGAACTCCTGTCCACGAGGAATTGTCTTTTGATTTGTATGGGTGAGAGTGGCCGTTTGCTGACTTAATATGCCTACCATCTTGGGGATAAGACCGAGTGGGGAGCTGGAGTATACAAGATGGAATTCACTCATTCCCATCTTTAGGGTAAATAGATAAGTGTTCCCTTAAGCAGTGTCTCCGGGACTTGAACAAATGGCTCTACCCTCTCACTGGCCTAAGAAGAGTTTCTGTTTAATGGTTGGACCATAAACAAGTTATTCATTAGAGAAGCACTGGTACTAAGGATTTAGAAGTAACCTATAGGTAAGACGGTAATTTGACCCAGCAAGTGTTATGAACACTTGTGAAGGACTAGTTTGCTATTATTGGTCTATATCCATGGATACAGAAATATATATGCAGTGAGAAGAGTGCAGCTGTGGGTTATTAGTAGAGTGTACCTACAGTTAACGAATATTGATTAATGTGGTTAATGAGTTTAGTCGATTAATCTCATATCATTAGAGCTTGATTTGTAGGTCTATAAGGTCCCCTTGCTAGCTCACTACGGACCAACAAGGATCAACTATGTTGAAAGAAAAATTTGAAATGTTCAAATTTACGAGGAAAAATATTAATTGTATTGGATACAATTAATTGCATGATTTATTATAAATTTTATTTGAATGTGATTCAAATTATAACTTTATAATATGGAGAATTAATTTATTTGAATATGGTTCAAATAATTAATTATTTATTTGGATAAAATTCATATAAATATATAGAGGGAGAGTTAATTAATTAATTTGAATTGAATTAAAATAATTAATTATTTAATTTGGATGAGATCCAAATTAAAGATTATGTAGAAAATAAATAGAGGGAGAATTAATTAATTGATTTGAATTGGATTCAAATAATTAATTATTTGATTTGGATGAAATTCAAATAAAAGATTCTGCAGAAAATAAATATTTAAATAAGATTTTGTTGGGTTGTATGTCCTAAAACTCCTCATTTTTGTAAATAAGTGAATTTTAGTACATATGAAGTTATTCAACTGAATTAATTGTTTATTAACTCTAAATCCAATTAAACTACGAACCCTTGGCGATTATCATGAGTATTTGGACTTTATGTGGAGACATAAACAGAATCAAGTTCGAGTAAGTAACCTAAATAGTCTATAGTACATGGATCGGGTTGGGTACCTCTTATTGGAGATACTATTGAATACGGCTTGCTTAATGATTGTTACAAATGTTGTAAGGTGACATAAATGAAGTGATCCTGATTTTTTCATGTAGAGACATGTGAGCGGGGTTATTCTACATAATAAGATTATGTAAGACTGACTCTAAAATAATCACTGTTATGTATTAGCACCGTTTACAATTAACACTAATTAATTTCACTCAATTTGCTTTTGTGGGGTTTAATTCATGAGATGAATGTTTATGGGAGCTAAATTGATTTTTCTAGTTTTGGCATTTTTTTTACCCTTCAATTTGTGGTCAATTGTTGTAATTAATCTGGGCGTTTTGCTCGTCAATGAAGGTTGGGAAGAAGAAGAACAATGGATGGAATTTTGCAAAATTAACCCTTGAATTTCACAAATAGAGTTAATTATAATATTTAAATATGATTTAATATTAATCATATGAATATATCAGTTTTTTTTTAGAAAAATCGGGACAAGTGGAAAAAAAATATTATTTTATTATTTAATATTAAAATAATATTTAATTAATTATTTTTTGAAATTAAAAATCAATTTTAATTCAATTTTTGGAAATTCATTGAAAATTGATTTTAAAATTGATTTTTGAAGATTGGATTTTCCCACTAACTAAGCTAGGAGCTTGATTGTCTTCTTCACAATTAACCAACAAATTAACCATTTTGTGTTGTCAAATTTTTGATGTAATTGGATTGCATGTTATTCTTTAATAACTAGAGATGATTTTGACATAAAAATGGTTAACAATTTTGTGAAATTAAAGGGTTAATTTTGCAAAATTCCATCTATTGTTCATCTTCTTCCCAACCTCATTCCTTCTCAAATTCACCACAAATTTGGATCCCACCATCCAATCTAAGCCTAGAGAACAGTAGAGAAGACTCTTGTGGTGGTCTACAACCAAGTGGTGCTGAAATTCATCAAGAATTGAAGGATAATTTGGAGCTTCAAGGGTAAGTGTTCTTGAAACTTTGGTTTTTCTTTTTAATTGCATGTTTAATTCTCTAAATTGAGCATCTTAGAGAGAAAAATGATCAAATTAACTTCCGCTGCATGCTCTTTTATCCTTTAGATTTAAATATTTTAAACAATTTAATATGAGATGTTATTTGAGTAGATATTTATTAATATTAGATATTATTAAATATTTGATTTAAAATCTCTGTAGAGAGTTTATCCTAATAGAATTAGGAGTAACCCATAGAGTTTTATAAGTAGAGCCCTTGGAAGCCTCCATAGAGCACACTCTCTAAGAGAATAATTTCTACGATTACTCTAAAAATCTTCCTCTACTAATTAATTCTTCTTTCCATTCTTTCAAAGAAGCGGTTCCCACAAACCGGATCCTTATCAGAGTTATAGGGAGGAAGATCTCTTGGAAAAGGAAGACTACAAAGAGAAGACTATCAGTTCGAGAATTATAGATTGGCAAAGGTATGTGCTTAACATTTTCTTTATTTTTTGTATTTTTAATTCTTTCAATAAATCAAAGAACACGATCACACGCTTCTGTCGGGAAGCAAAGATATGATGCTTAACATTTTCTTTACTTTTTGTATTTTTAATTCTTTAAATAAATCAAAAAACGCGATTACACGCTTCCACCGGATTCAATTCCCTTCAATTGGTATCAGAGACAATCTTTGATTCTTGATTTGAATTAAAAAACTTTTATGGTGGGTGTTTAAATGGTTTAAGATATGTGAAGGTTTGCAAAACTGATAGTTCAGGGATATTTGAGAATTAGATTTTAAAGTTTTGATTAGATCAATTGTAAAACCCTCAAGGGTTAGGGTTTTCTTGTAATCTTTTTGATGTAAAAGTGCTGTAAATTCTTGAAGAAACGTTGGTTTTCCCGAAATATTGAAATCTGGAAAATCTAAAATTTTTTCAAATCTGGAAATTCTAATGTGTGTCATCTATTGTGCGTCATCAAAGCATGTAGCAGATTTCATCAAAGCATGTGCGGCTAAAATATCAAAGCATTAAATTTAGGTGTTTCAAACCCTAAATTTTGATGGCCAAAGAAGAAATTGTCGACCAAGATATGTCTTGGAAATTCAAATTAATGTAATTTTAATTTTTATATAATTTCTAGGATATGCCAAATATGTCGGTCAATTTTATTTTATTTAATTTAATTATGCTTGTGATGTATGTTTTAAATTAAATTGAATGTTACATAAAGTATGACATTCAAATTAAAATCCCACCATAGGTTAAGCATGTTCATGCATCTTAGTATATTATAAATGTTATATTATACGGTTTTAATGCATGATAATAATTTCGTGAGTTATTTAATGTATGTTGATATATTAAGTATATGAAATTGGAAAAGTATGATGTATGACATTAATTAAATAAATATAAATAATTATATTTGTTAATGTTTTGTTAATGTATGATTGATTTTCATGATTTATTTAATATAAGCGTTATATTTTAAATGAAAATCAATTTGCATTGAGCACGATACATCCATAGAATAATATAATTGTTATATTATGTCATGAAATGCATGTAATATGGTTGGTTAATTAATTAAAATTTGATTGTTAATTAATTAAATCATAGAAAGCATGTTTATGATTAGTAACCGTCAATCTATAATTAAGAATTGCATGCAAACATAAGATCTTAGGAAATTAGTTTTAAATTGTTTAAAATTAATTTAGACTTAAGATTATATTAACTCTAATAAGATTAGAACTTTGTCTTACTTTGTTGAAAAATATGACTAAGTAGGACAAATAGAACTTTAGGTTATAAGGAAACTCTACCAGTTCAGTTCTGTCAAGATTGGAGTATTTAAGTTGATGGTTTACGGAACACCTCCTAACTGGGAACTGAATTGGAACCTGAGTTGAATTAACCTAAGGCCTATTAGTATGCATTGTTGCTAATATTAGTGTAAAGACCTTTTATAAGAGTTATAATAGGCATAGACTTAGATAGATTGACTTAGCCGAATTTATCTAAGTTGAATAACCTTAAGATAAGGTATGATATTTTAGTGGGAGGAAGATTATAAAACGAGATGTTTATATCAAGTTTTGCTCCTACGTCTCTAATTATTCACACCGTGAGATCCATACTCGGCTTCGTGTTGCCCTAGGAGCGGCCTCCCTTCAGAAAGTGTTTGTATGGTTCAATAACAAGGTGAATGGGAAAATGTCTATAGTAAGTAGGAGCGGGACGCGTGTCAACGTATTCCTCAGTCTCCAACCCTAAGTTTCACCGTAAGATTCTTATGATTCGCCTGCGTGTCGTCCTGGAGCAACCATCTCTGCGAAGGGCCTGGTCATAGGTTTCGAAACACCGCAAACTCCTGAAAAGGATAGGTTCACTTAGGTTAATTACCAACAATTGTCTTTCCTAACGGTGGCTTGTTGGTGCGTAACTTTGGGATCTGAAAGTGGGAGGGTTACACTTACAGGGATGAGTTAAGAGTTAACGAATCCTGGACCAAACAACGGTGGCTAATGTCTATAGGAATATGAGTTATTCTGGCATTAGAATTAGCTGAGAATTGTCTCATTTTAAAAGAGGAGTGGCTAATCACCCTTTAGTGGCTATTGCTCTAAACCTCTGAAGTATCGTTGCAAAACTAAATCAATAGTTTATTAGGGTTTCTTAGATTGCTTGTTTTTGCTGAATTGATTGGATTACTTGCAATTTTGTTTGCTTGTGTAATGGGTTAAGGCAAAGATAACTAAAATGGTTAATTGTTTATAATTCAGCATGTCTTCCTTAATCGTCGCACTGCTTAAAAAATGAAAAACTAGCCAATGAAAACTACACAACATGGAAATCTAACCCGAATATGATTCTGGTTATAGATGATCTACGGTTTGTCTTAACGAAGGAGTGTCCTCCAATCCCCGCTCGTAATGTGTCCCAATCTGCTTGGGATGCATATGATCGTTGGATAAAGGCCAATGACAAGGCCCGAGTCTATATTTTGGCGAGTTTATCTGACGTACTCAACAAGAAACATGAGGCCATGATGTATGCACGACAGATCATAGAGTCCCTCTAGAAAATGTTTGGATAACTATCCTCACAGATTCGGCACGAGGCTCTCAAGTACGTTTATAATGCACGTATGAAGGAAGGCCAATCAGTGAGAGAACATGTTCTCAACCTGATGGTCCAATTCAATGTTGTTGAAATGAACGACACGGTCATTAATAAGCAGAGTCAGGTGTCCTTTATTCTAGAATCTCTTTAAGAGCTTTCTCCAATTCTGCAGCAATGCGGTTATGAATAAAATTGTGTACACCATGACAACCCTCCTGAATGAGTTACAGACTTATTCGTCTCTTATGAAAAATAAGGGATCGATCGATGGAGAGGCAAATGTTGCCCATTTCAAGAAGTTTCACAAAGGTTCATCCTTTGGAACTAAGTCTGTTCCCTCTCTTTTGATTCTAAGAAGATCCAAAAAAAAAAAAAAAGGAGGAAAGGGGAAGACTTCTGTTGCTGGGAATAACAAGGGTAAGGCCAAGGTGGCTAACAAGAAAAAGTGCTTCCACTGCAATGTGGATGGTCATTGGAAACGCAATTGCCCTAAGTACCTTGTTGAGAAGAAGAAGGAAAAAGCAGGTAAATATGATTTACTTGTTTTAGAAACTTGTTTAGTGGAAAATGACTATAATGCCTAGATACTTGATTCAGGTGCCACTAATCACGTTTGCTCTTCTTTACATGGAATTAGTTCCTTCTAGCAGCTCGAGGAGGGTGAAATGATGCTCAAGGTTGGAATGGGAGAGGCCATTTCAGCTCGTGTAGTGGGAGCTACAAAGTTGTTTTTTTGGAAATAGATTTTTATTTAAAAAAAAAATTGTATATACTTCCTAAAATAAAAATAAATTTAATATCTATTTCCTGTTTAATTGAACAATTGTACTCAGTTATTTTTTCTGTTAATGAAGCGTTCATTTTGAAAAATGGTGTACGTATTTGTTCTGCTAAATTAGAAAACAACATATATGTGTTAAGACCAATTGAATCAAAAGCACTTTTAAATTATGAGATGTTTAGAACTGCTAATACTCAAATTAAAAAGCAAAGAATTTCTCACAGTAACAATAGTACTTATCTTTGGCATTTGAGATTGAGTCACATAAATCTCGATAGGATCGGGAGATTGGTAAAGAATGAACTTCTAAATTAGTTAGAAGATAATTCATTACCTTCATGTGAATCTTGTCTTGAAGGTAAAATGACTAAAAGACCTTTTAGTGGAAAAGGTTATAGAGCCAAAGAAGCTTTAGAACTCATACATCCGAATCTCTGTGGTCCAATGAATGTAAAAGCTCGAGGAGGGTACGAATACTTCATCTCTTTTATAGATGGTTATTCGAGGTATGGTTACTTATACCTAATGGAGCATAAGTCTGAAGCACTTGAAAAGTTCAAGGAGTATAAGGCAGAAGTTGAAAACTTGTTAGGTAAAACAATTAAAACACTTCGATCTGATCAAGGTGGAGAGTACATGGATTTTAAGATTCCAAGATTATTTGATAGAACATGGAATTCAATCCCAACTCTTCGCACCTGGTACACTTCAGCAGAACGGTGTATCAGAAAGGAGAAATAGAACCTTGTTAGACATGCTTCGTTCTATGATGAGTTATGCTTAATTGCCTAGCTCGTTTTGGGGGTATGCAATAAAGACTGCAGTTCATATCTTGAACAATGTTCCCTCGAAGAGTGTTTCTGAAACGCCTTTCGAGTTATGGAGGGGACGTAAACCTAGTTTGCGCTACTTCATAATCTGGGGTTGTCCTGCACATGTGCTAGTGACAGATCCTAAGAAATTGGAACCTCGTTCAAGATTATGCCAATTTGTTGGTTACCCTAAGGAAATGAGAGATGGTCTCTTCTTTGACCCACAAGAAAACAAAGTGTTTGTATTGACAAATGCTACATTCTTGGAAGAAGATCACATGAGAGATCATAAACCACGAAACAAAATGGTATTAAATGAAGCTATTGAAGAGTCAACAATAGTTGTTGATGAGACTGGTCCTTCATCAAGAGTTAATGAAAGAGGCAGTACTTCTGGTCAGTCTCGTCCTTCTCAATTGTTGGGAATGCCTCGACGCAATGAGAGGTTTCTATCACAAGCTAACTATTACTTGGGCTTAACTGAAACTCAGGTCGTTGTGCCAGACGATGGTGTTGAGGATCCATTGTCCTATAAACAAGCAATGAATGATGTAGACAAGGACCAATGGATTAAAGCCATGAATCTTGAAATGGAGTCTATGTACTTCAATCTAATATAGGAACTTGTAGATCCACCTAAAGGGGTTAAACCCATAGGGTGTAAATGGATCTATAAACAAAAGAGAGATGTAGCTGGAAAGGTACAAATCTTCAAAGCTACTTGTACCAAAAGGTTACACCTAAAGGGAAGGGGTTGACTATGAGGAAACTTTTTTTTCCTGTTGCTATGCTTAAGTCTATAAGAATTCTCTTATCCATAGCCTCATATTATGACTATGAAATTTGGCAAATGAATGTCAAAACTGCTTTTCTAAATGGCAATCTTGAAGAGAGTATGTTCATGTCTTAGCCCGAGGGGTTCATAGCCCAAGGTTAGGAGCAAAAAGTTTGCAAGCTAAATCAATCCATTTATGGGTTGAAACAAGCATTCAAATCTTGGAATATTAGATTTGATACTCCAATCAAATTTTTTGGTTTTGAACAAAATGTTGATGAGCCTTATGTGTACAAGAAAATCATCAAAAGTAAAGTAGCTTTCTTAGTACTTTATGTGGATGACATCCTACTCATTGGAAATGATATAGGATATCTTACTGATGTTAAAAATTGGTTGGTGGCAATTCCAAATGAAAGATTTGGGAGAGATGTAGTATGTAATAGGGATCGCAAGAACAGAGCGCTGGCCCTGCCTCAAGCAACTTATATCGACAAAATGTTGACTCGATATTCGATGCATAACTCTAAGAAGGGTTTATACCTTTCAGGCACGGGTTTCATTTGTCTAAGGAATAGTGTCCTAAGACACCTCAAGAAATTGAGGATATAAGACGTATTCCCTATGCCTCAGCTGTGGGTAGCTTAATGTATGCTATGCTTTGCACTAGGCCAGACATTTGTTATGCAGTGGAAATAGTCAGTAATTGCCAGTCCAATCCAGGGTTAGACCACTAGACTGCGGTTAAGAACACCCTCAAGTATCTTAAGAGAATGGGGGACTACAAGTTGGTGTATGAAGCTAAGGATTTGATCCTTACGGGATACACCGACTCTTATTTTCAAACTGACAAGGATTCTAGGAAATCCACATCAAGATCAGTGTTCACCTTAAACAGAGGAGCTGTAGTATGACGTAGCATCAAGCAAGGATACATTGTAGGACTCTACTATGGAGGCTGAGTATGTAGCTGCTTGTGAAGCAGCAAAGTTCCTAAATGATTTGGAAATCGTTCCAAATATGGAATTGTCCATCATGTTATACTATGACAACAGTGGGGCAGTAGCCAACTCTAAAGAGCCTCACGGCCACAAACAAGGAAAGCATATTGAGAGGAAGTATCACGTGATACGGGAGATTGTGCAACGAGAAGATGTGATCATCACAAAAATCGCTTCGGAGCATAACATTGCTGATCCATTTACGAAGGCTCTCTCGGCTAAAGTGTTCGAGAGTCATCTAGAAAGTCTAGGTCTGCGAGGTATATACATTGTGTAATCTAGGGTAAGTGAGAGATGTGTAATGGGTATATGGATGCCCTAGTTTATTGTATTTACATACTTAGCATTCTCACTTCTCTTTATGTACAACCCACTAGAGTTGGACGCAAACATAGTATAATAGTACACTTTTTAAGAATAATTTTCCTTTAAATATCAATCCAAAATAAACAAAACCCACCATATTTTTAAGTCAACTAGTTGTTAGATACAAATATATATAATATTAAATTCATTTTATTTTTAAAATCCAACAAAAATCCAATGTCCACCATGTGTCACTTCTCTATTACTCCACATGTCACCTTCTAGTTGGGTTTATTTTGATGATTTGGTCGTCATATCATCACCTTAGATTGTTTTTTTTTTTTTTTTTTTTTTTTTT
>QLSR01000456.1:42510-74172 GCA_031780015.1 Citrullus colocynthis | reverse complement strand
AAAAAAAAAAAAAAAAAAGGAATTAGAAAAAAAAATGAAAAAGAAAGAAGAGAAGATAAGGAAGGGGAGAAGTCGGTTATAACTTTTTATTGAAGGGAAAACTTTGCCGACATATTTCTCTTCATTTCCAAACTCATTTCTATGCTATCTTTCAGCTGCACATCATGGAGAGGTTGAAGAAGAGTTCTAGTGCAAATTCGTGCAAGGTTTTGGACAGTTTCATGGTAAAACTGAAGCTGAAACAAAAGTTTCATCTGCTGTCGCACAATTCGAACCAGGTTTGGTGTTTGGTGAATTTCGAGCTGAAGAGATTGAATTTTGGGCTGAAATTTTAAGGTTAGTAAGCTAACTTAATTTTGAACTTTTATGAAGGATGCCTGAGTTGAAATGGAATAGAAACATGTAAACTTTTAGCTGAAAGTTACTAATACAAAATTTCTGTGCAATCTGGAGTAGCGTGAAGAAAACTTGCAATATCTGACGAACAAGGACGAGTTAAGCCACGAAAATTTGAGGTAAGCTAGAAAACATGTTTCTCTACAAGTTTGTAGAAGGAAAGAAGTTCTAAATCTGGCTAGAAATATGACTTTGAACTGATAGAAGTGAGAACAAAAAGAAAAGGAGGAAACTCTGCTGTTGGGTGTCGTTAGGAAGCTGGTATTGCTGAGAAATTGGAGCGTGAGTAGCGAGACAAATCTCGCTGGTAATGCAGAGGAGGTTTTTGTCACACAAATCTCACTGACTCTCGCTCGGTGTCGCTCTTAAGGTAATCTCGCTAGTCTCGCTTATTCTGGTGTCGCTAGTGCCGTGTACCTGTTGTGTAATTTCGTTAGTAATCTCGCTAGTAAAGTGAAATCTCGTTGGTAATCTCGCTAGTGACATAGAATCTCGCTTATTATGTTTATTTTAGAAAAGAAAGGGAGTCTCGGTGGTGAATCATGATTAGAGTTTAAGTATGCACATTTAACGATCATGTAAAGGAAGTTTAAGGAAAGCGTAACGTGAGGAATGTGTATTTACAGGCCAAGAAGAGCTCGGAAAGGCATATAATCCGCTTAGGGCCTAAGGACAAGTTGTGAGTGACACTTTCTTTTTTTGAAAACGAAATTTATTGAAAATGTTTAGTTTGGTTTTTCTTATGAGATATGACTTTAAGATGAACTGTTTTCTTGAATAGCATGATGTTTGATGATATTGTTCACAAGGCATGTTTTATCCGTTTTCTATAAGATGTTGAATGACATGTTGTGAAATGTTGTTTATCGTGATATATCTGATTTTCATGAAAGATTTTCATGTGAACTATTTACGTAAAATACTGGTTTCTAAAATGTTTTAGAGGAGGCTCAATGCTGAAGGACATGAGAAGGCATGTGAGTTTCCCCGGGACCCAGTACTGAAGGACTCGTAGAAGGTACTTGGGCAACCCGCGATATTCCTATGTGCACATAGAGGTTGTGACGTTGGGTGTGTTGAGTATTGCTCCACCCCAACTAAGGTTGTTATCGACGTTGAGTGCGTTGAGTTTTACTCCGCCTCAACTAAGGATGTTTTCGACGTCGGGTGCGTTGAGTCTTGCTCCGCCCTGACTAAGGAAAAGTTTTGAGAACGAACTGATTTTTGTGTACGATCATTTTGGCATGAACATATGTGATTTGATTACGTTGTTGAAAATTATGATTCTACAAAAATGATTATTTGAATCACGTTTATGTATATGGTGTTATAACGATTGGAACATGCCTGTTTTCGAACAAAAGATGGTTTTACAAAATTAGTCACTCACGGGGCTTTTAGCTCACGCTTTCCATGTTTTCTTTTCCTCCCAGGTAGCAAGGACGTTCCTGGTGCATTGCTTACTCAAACTCGCCCTGCATAAGCTTCGAGTTTCCAAAAAAAATCTGTCCTGTTTTGAAGTGTTGCTTGTATGTAAACCTTATATAGGTGGCATGTAGACTCAACTATGTATTTACTGGGAATTGAAACATGGTTTTGAATAAGTTCTTTACGAATGAGTTGTAAATTTGAATTATTGATACATATAAAATTCCTATTATGTTATGGTTTGAAAATATTAAGGAGCAATACGTATGTTGTAAACAGTACAAGATCAGTGGGTAGAAGTGGATGGTATGTGTCACAAGAGGGGTGATGTATGCTGTCCTCACATCTCCTTTCAGGTTATGTAAGTAATTTGGGAGGGGGATGTGACAATCCACACCTCTAGTACTACTCAGGGACAATCAGGTAGGAGATTTGTACCAGGTGTATTTTGTAAGCACCTAATTTGTAAGCACGTTCAAAAGCTTAAATCGAATTAATGTTAATAATCTCATTTTGTAAATTAAATAATAAAAAAAAAGAAGAAGAAGAAGAAAGAGGAAAACAAAGGGGAAAGAAGACAAAAAAGGAAATTAGAAAAAAAAAAAAAAGAAAAAAAGGAAGGGGAGAGAAGTCGGTTATTATTTTTATTGAAGGGGAAAACTTACTGACTTATTTCTCTTCATTTCCAAACTCATTTCTATGCTATCTTTCAGCTGCACGTCGTGGACAGGTTGAAGAAGAGTTCTAGGGCAAATTCGTGCAAGGTTTTGGACGGTTTCATGGTAAAACTGAAGCTGAAACAGAAGCTTCATCTGCTGTCGCACAGTTTGAATCAGGTTTGGTGTTTGGTGAATATTGAGCTGGAAAGATCGAATTTTGGGCTGAAATTTTAAGGTTAGTAAGTTAGCTCAATCTTTTATGAAGGATGCCTGAGTTGAAATGGAACAGAAACATGTAAACTTTTAGGTGGAAGTTACTAATAGAAATTTCTGTGCAATCTGGAGTAGCGCGGAGAAATCTTGCAATATCTGACGAACAAGGAGAAGTTAAGCCACGAAAATTTGAGATAAGCCAGAAAATATATTTCTCTACAAGTTTGTACAAGGAAAGAAGTTCTAAATTGATAAGCACTTGAAAAGTGCTTTCTATTCTCTCAAATTAAGGGAGTTTATATTAGATTTCACTTGTTTGCTAGTGATTTTCCGGTTAAAATGAGGAAAATTAGAAGAAAAGACTAAAAGATCCAAACCGAGCAAGAATACCATGAAAAAGAGCTAAAAAACTCAAAATGACACAAATTGGGGCAATGCCGCGGTGCCTCGACGGCGCTGCCGCAGCGCTAAAACCCGAGAGCAAACTTTTCTGAACGCAGCCCTAGCCGCGGCGCTCTCCAACATCGTTGCGACACCGTCCCAAAATTTCAATAGCGCTGCGGTGCTATAGACCAGCTCCACGACGCCAGTTTTCCTTAAATGAAAATTGTTATTTTTGGTAAGTTTTTGAGCAGCCAAACTCTATAAATTTTGGGGTTTCCAGCAACCCTAGGCATCAAATCAAATGAAGGAGGAATCAACCTTCAATTTACAGACCTAAAGAGACACAAAAAGGAGAGGATTGAGCGAGAGTTCAAAGAGTGAGTTAGTTGCAAGGAAGAGGAAAAGAGTTCGAAATAGTCGTGGTGCCCTTCGAATTCTGACGTGAGAGCCAAGGAGATCGTGACGGTGCTACCTCAATCAAGAGCCTCTTTTTAGTAGAGTTTCCTTTTCTTTACATTCTTTCTTTGTTTATTTTGCTTAAACATGTTGCTTCAAGCTATGAATGGCTAAACTCTTTAGTTTTAGGGTTTTGATGATTTGTTTATGAATTTGTGTTGATCTTGTAGACTTTCATGGTTTTGTTGGAATGATTATGCTTTTCATTGTTACTGTGTTTAATTCTTGTGGATTGGTCATCTTCACATGTTAGGTTAGATGTATGATTGAGAGATTGTATGTTTAACTTGATCTATAACAATGAATTGTTGTTAATCTATCACGAGAGTAGTTAGATTGAAAATAAAATTTGCTAAAGACTATTTTTAATGCCATGTAATATTGTATTGGTTTTAAGAGATTAATAATCAATCGAGTTGCATGAGAAAGGGTTGTTTTTGAGAGAAAAAAACTTGGAATTAAGTTTCTAGACTTAGGCATATGAATGACAATAAAATCCATGAAATCTATAATATTGCGTGATGAAATAAACAAGGATTCATTACCCTAGAACTCTCTTTGACTCTTGTGTTTCTCACTTTAATACTTTCCTTATTTGATTTATATGTTCCATAACTCATAATTTTCAAATTCAATCCTCAAATAAAATTGATTCAACTCTAGAATAGCTAAGTAACTTAAACCTCCACAATTGGATCTCAAGTGGAACAATATTCAGACTTAACCGTCTTATATTATAACTTGACCAGTACACTTGCGGTTAACACTAAAAGTGCGCATCATAAATCTGGCTGGAAATATGACTTTTAACTGATAGAAGTGAGAACAAAAAGAAAAGGAGGAAACTCTGCTGTCGGGTGTCGCTAGGAAGCTGGTGTCGCTGAGAATTGGAGAGTAAGTAGTGAGACAAATCTCGCTGGTAGTGCAGAGGAGCTTTTTGTCTCACAAATCTTGCTGCCTCTCGCTAAGTGTCGGTCCTCAGGTAATCTCGCTAGTTTTGCTTATTCTGGTGTCGCTTGTGTCGTGTACCTGTTGTGTAATTTCGCTAATAATCTCGCTTGTAAGGTGAAATCTCGCTGGTAATTTCGCTAGTGACATAGAATCTCGCTTATTATGTTTACTTGAAAAAAAAAGGGGAGTCTCGGTGATGAATCATGGTTAGAGTTTAAGTATGCATATTTAACGATCATATAAAGGAAGTTTACGGAAAGCGTAACGTGAGGAATGTGTATTTACAGGCCAAGAAGAGCTCAGAAAGGCATATAATCCGCTCAGGGCCTAAGGATAAGTTGTGAGTGACACTTTTCTTTATTTGAAAACGAAATTTATTATAAAATGTTTAGTTTGGTTTTCTTATGAGATATGGCTTTGAGATGAACTGTTTTCTTGAACAGCTGTGTTTGATGATATTGTTCACAAGACATGTTATAAGATGTTGAAAGGCATGTTGTGAAATGTTGTTTATCGTGAAATATCTGATTTTTCATGAAAGACTTTCATCTGAACTATTTACGTAAAATACTGGTTTCTAAAATGTTTTAGAGGAGGCTTAATGCTGAAGGACGTGAGAAGACATGTGAGTTTTCCCTGGACCCAGTACTGAAGGACTCGTAGAAGGTACTTGGGCAACCCGCGATATTCCTATGTGCACATAGAGGTTGGTATTGCTGGTGAGTTGAGTTTTGCTCCGCATCGAGCCATTATTTCGATGATGCTGGTGTGTTGAGTTTTGCTCCACATCGAGCTATGGTTTTCGACGTTGGGTGCGTTGAGTCTTGCTCTGCCTCAACTAAGGGAAAAATTTTAAGAACGAACTGATTTCGTGTACGACTATTCTGGCATGAACATATGTGATTTGATTACGTTGTTGAAAATTATGATTTTACAGAAATGATTATTTGAATCACGTTTGCGTATATGGTGTTATAATGATTGTAACATGCCTGTTTTCGAACAAAAGATGGTTTTACAAAATTAGTCACTCACTGGGCTTTTAGCTCACGCTTTCCATGTTTTCTTTTCCTCCCAGGTAGCGAGGACGTTCCCGGTGCTTAGCCTACTCCAGCTCGCCTTGCCTAAGCTTCGAGATATCAGGAAAAAGACACATTTGAGTCATTGTACGTGTATATAACCTTGTATAGGTGGCATGTAAACCTAATTACATAATAGTTGGGATGTGAGACGGGTTATTGTACAAATATGTTGTGGATATGTTGAAAGTTTAATTGTAATAATACAGGTCTTTATGGTTCTGGATTTGTAAGCGAATATGTATGTTATAGTCTCACAGGTTATTCAGGTACAATTAGGTAGTGAATATCACATAAAGGGTGATGCTTGCTGTTTTCACATCTCTTCTCAGGTTAGGTAGGGTAGCTTGGGAGGGGATGTGACATATTTAGTGGAGGAAATTTCATAGCCAGATCGAGTGGACAGGGTACTTCTTAGGGAGGTACTGGAGGGGGTACATGGAAGCAAGAACCAAGGAGATCTAGTGGTTCAGCTCAGTCAGTGGAAGGTTCTCGAAGTGGACAACCTGGTGAGTCCACAGCTATTTCCACGAGGAAACTCGTTATGTCCCACCTGCGGGAAGTATCATTGGGGACAGTGTAAAGGCAACGTATGTTATCATTATGGACAAGCGGGTCACTATAAATGAGAATGTCCTCAGTTGATGCATGAATTTAAAGCTGAACAGAGAACTGGTTCTTTACAGCTAGTCAACCACAACGACCTGCAGGAATTGCTGATGAGGGAACTAGTGGATCAAGACAGAAGGGAGCTACAGGGTGACCAAGACAGTAAGGCAAGGTCTTTGCTATGACTCAGCAAGAGGCTGATGATGCTCCTAATGTGGTTACTGGTACACTTTCTATATGTTATACTTCTGCCCATGTTTTAATAGACCCTGGTGCTACCCATTCTTTTATTGCTAAGATGTTTGCTGTGAATATAAATAGTACATTAGAATCTTTGCCTGAGGAATTGTTTGTTTATACCCCTGTTGGTGATGTCTTTATGGCTAATAAGGTGTATAAATGTGTGATTGAATTGATGGTGTGACTATGAGAGCCAATTTGATACCCTTAGATATTCAGGAGTTTGATGTGATACTGGGAATGGATTTCTTATCCAAATATCGAGCCACTGTGGATTGTTTCCAGAAAGAAGTCGTGTTTAGAGGATTCAAAGGAAATGAAGTTATTTTCAGGGGGGATAAGAAATTTCTTCCTACTTGTGTGATATCTGCAGTTAAAGCTAGGAAGTTGTTAGGCAAGGGTTGTTCAGCATACCTTGCTTACGTGGTTAATACACAAGCCGGTAAGTTAAGACCAAAGGATATTCATGTGGTAAATGAATTCCTTGATGTGTTCCCTGAGGAGCTGCCAGGGTTACCACCTAATAGAAAGGTGGAGTTTATTATTGATCTAGTTCCTGGAACAACGCCCATTTCGCAGGCACCATACCGTATGGCACCATCAGAACTGAAGGAGTTGAAGATGCAGTTACAGGAGCTAATAGATAAGGGGTACATTAGACCGAGTGTGTCTCCGTGGGGTGCACCGGTGTTATTCGTGAAGAAAAAGGACGATACTATGAGATTGTGCATTGATTATCGTCAGTTAAATAAGGTCACTATATGCAACAAGTATCCCTTGCCTTGTATTGATGATTTGTTGGATCAGCTTAGAGGGGCATCAGTGTTTTCAAAGATAGATCTAAGATCGGGATATCATCAATTGAAGGTCAGAGAGATAGATGTACCGAAGACGACTTTTAGAACGAGGTATGGACATTATGAATTCCTCTTGATGCATTTTGGTCTGACAAATGCCCCAACAATGTTCATGGACTTGATGAATAAGATTTTCCATCCTTACTTGGATCAGTTCATAATTGTATTTATTGATGATATTCTAGTGTATTCTAGAAGCAAGGAAGAATATGCAGAACATCTTAGAACAGTATTACAGACTTTTAGAGAAAAGAGATTGTATGCAAAATTCAGCAAATGCGAGTTTTGGCTGGAACGGGTGATGTTTTTGGGTCATGTTGTTACTGCTGCAGGAGTTGGAGTAGATCCTCAAAAGACCGAGGCAATTACCAAATGGGAACAGCCAAGGACAGTAACGGAGGTTTGTAGTTTTCTGGGACTCGCAGGTTATTATCGGCGTTTTGTACAGGATTTCTCCAAGATAGCATTACCGTTGGCCCGTTTGACTAAGAAGGGAACTAAATTTGAATGGAATGAAGAATGTGAACAAAGTTTCCAAGAGTTAAAGAAGAGACTAGTGACAACACCTATTCTATTACTTCCAGAGACAGGGAAGGAGTTCGAGGTGTATTTTGATGCCTCTAGTCAGGGGTTAGGTTGTGTGTTGATGCAAGAAGGTAAAGTTATAGCTTATGCCTCTAGGCAGTTGATACCACATGAAGTTAATTACCCTACCCATGACTTGGAACTGGCAGCGGTGGTGTTGGCACTAAAGCTGTGGCGGCGTTATTTGTTTGGAGAGAAGTTCCATATCTATACGGATCACAAAAGTTTGAAATACATCTTTGATAAGAAAGAACTTAACATGAGACAAAGGAGATGGTTTGAGCTGATCAAGGATTATGATTGTATTATAAATTATCATCTAGGGAAAGCAAATGTTGTAGCCGACGCGTTGAGTAGGAAGTCGAGACAAGCCAAGACTTCATTGAATATTATTAGTGCAGAATTGACAAAGGAGTTAAAGAGTTCAAATGCATCCTTATCGGTAGACAAGTTAGGAGGTTTGTTTGCATACTTCCAGGTGAGACCTACCTTGATGATTGAGATTGTTAATAAACAAATGGAAGACTCTGTACTAAAAAAGATAGTGGAAGAGGTGAATCTCAAGCAAAGAACAGATTTTGATATAAGAAACGATGGAGCTTTAATGAAACAAGGAAGATTGTGTGTCCCTAATGACTTGATATTGAAAAATGCTATTCTAGAGGAAGCTCATAGTTTTGCATATGCAATGCATCTAGGTAGTACAAAGATGTATAGGACTTTGAGAGAATACTATTGCTGGCCAGGGATGAAACGGAAAATTGCAGAATGTGTAGCAAAATGTTTGATTTGTTAGCAGGTTAAGTCAGAAAGACAAAGACCTGGAGGACTTTTAAAACCACTTCCCGTACCTGAGTGGAAGTGGGAGCATATCACTATGGCCTTCTTATTTGGTCTTCCTAAAACTCTAAATGGTTATGATGGAATATAGGTGATAGTTGATAGATTTACTAAAACTGCACGATTCTTGCCAGTTAAAGTGACTTTTACTTTAGATAAACTGGCCAAACTGTATGTTGACAAGATAGTAAGTCAATATGGAGCTCCTGTGTCTATTATCTCTGATAGAGATCCGAGGTTTACATCTAAGTTTTGGCCAAGTTTACAACAACCATTGGGAACTAAACTTAAGTTTAGTACAACTTTTCATCCTCAAACTGATGGACAATCAGAAAGAATAATTCAGACTCTAGAGGATATGTTGCGTGCTTGTGTACTGCAATTTAAAGGAAGCTGGGATACTCATCTGTCTTTGATGGAGTTTGCATATAATAATAATTACCATTCTAGTATTGGAATGGCACCTTATGAGGCATTGTATGGCAGACGTTGCAGAACTCCTATATATTGGGGTGAAGTAGGAGAAAGGAAGTTAATGGGACCATAGTTAGTCCAAAATACATCAGAAAACGTAAAATTCATAAGAGAAAGGTTGAAGACTGCACAGGATTGGCAGAAAAGCTACGCTGATAAAAGGCGTCAAGATTTAGAATTTGAAGTTGGTGATAAAGTCTTCTTGAAGTTATCTCCCTGGAAAAGAATTTTGAGATTTGCAAAGAAAGGAAAACTGAGTCCAAGATACATTGGACCTTATGAAATTTTGGAACGTATAGGACCTTCAGCTTATCGATTTGTATTACCTATGGAGTTGTCCAAAATATATGATGTATTTCATGTTTCTCTACTAAGAAAATATATTCCAGATCCTACACATGTTTTGGAGGCTCAACCTATTCAGGTAAATGAAGATTTATCTTATGAAGAGGAACCTGTGTAAATTCTTGATCGAAAGGAACAAGTATTGAGAACAAAAACGATACCGCTTGTTAAAGTTTTGTGGAGGAATCATCAAGTAGAAGAAGCGACATGGGAAAGTGAAGATCAAATGAAGATTAAATATCCCCACCTTTTTTTTACACTAAATTCACTTGAATTTCGAGGACGAACTTCTTAAAAAGGGGATAGTAAATTGTAAGCACTGGCTTATAATACTAAGTGTTGGGAGAAGGCAAGTGTGATGGTGACTATGCGTTGTTAGAAGAAAAGTAGCCGAGGGTGGAAGAGCTAAGCATTGGCCAAGACTATGCATCGATGAAAGCAAAGAAGAGTATTTTCTTTTGCATGGCCATGCGTTGAAGGTGAAATCACGAAGAGTTATGAGCTGAAGCAGTCACTTGCATTGGAAGAGAAGTTGATCATTGGCGGGGAAGAAATGTTTTGATCTACCATGCGTTGGTAAGGTTGCCATGCGTTAAAGTCCCCATGCATTGAAGACGGGTTTAGTTGATTGAGTTGTATGCGTTGAAGGTAGGAGGCGTTGAGGGCACCATGCGTTGAGGGTGGCTATCTGCTGAGGGTGTTGATATTAGGCTGCGTTGAATGCCTTACCTTGAATTGAGAAAGGAAACCCCGCGCGCTAGCCTACATAAGAGAGTTAAGTCGGCAATATATATAGGTGAGTAAATTGAATATTTTATCATTTTTAGACATTTTCGAGAGCTTAAGTCGGTTCCATTTTTCAGATGAACTATAAGGAAAAGTAGAAGAAGGTGTTCTTGTGGATTTTGGATAGAAGCCTACTCGTTTTGGTATTGAAATCTAAGCTGGAACAGAACGTTAATTGTGGACGCATAGACTAGACAATATCGATTGTTTAGAGTGAAACGAATTGAGGAGATCGAGTCTAAGGCTGAAATTTTAAGGTTAGTAAGTTAACTCAAGTTTGAACAATTTTTATGAAGGATGTTTGAGTTGAAATGGAATAGAAACATGTAAACCTTTAGCTGGAAGTTACTGATAAGGAATTTGTGTGCAATCTGTAGTAGTGCGGAGAAATCTTGCAATATCTGACGAACAAGGACGAGTTAAGCCACGAAAATTTGAGGTAAGCTAGAAAGCATATTTCTCTACAAGTTTGTAGAAGGAAAGAAGTTCTAAATATGGCTGGAAACATGACTTTTAATTGACAGAAGTGAGAACAAAAGGAAAGGAGGAAACCCTACAGTCGGGTGTCGCTAGGAAGCTGATATCGCTGAGAATTGGGGAGTGAGTAGCGAGACAAATCTTGCTGGAGGAACAAAGGAGCTTTTTGTCTCATAAATCTCGCTGACTCTCGCTAGGTATCGCTCCTCAGGTAATCTCACTAGTCTCGTTTATCCTAGTGTCGCTAGTATCGTTGTCCTGTTGGGTAGTTCTGCTAATAATCTCGCTGGGAATATGGGATTCTCGTTGGTAATCTTGCTTGTTAGGTTTGTTTTGGAAAAAGAGGAGGCTTGGTAATGAATCATGATTTGAGTTTAATTATGCAAACCAAATGATCAAGTAAAAAAGAAGCGTAATGTAAGGAAAAATGTTTATTTCAGGCCAAGAGAAGATAGGGAAGGCGTATAATCCACTAAAGGCCCAAAAAGAGCCGTGAGTGACACTTTTTCTTGTTTCAACAATTTCGTTGTACATGTTAGTTTGGTTTTCTAATTTATTTATGATTTTGTGATCAATCAATTTACAAAGCATAGTATATGTTTTGTTAAACGGTAGTGAAAAGTATGTTTATGAAATGTTATTGATTTATAAATTACCCTGTCTTCTCATGAAAGATTTGTATATGAATTGTTTGTATAAAAGTATTGCTTTCCTTAAAGGAAAATGTTTTAGAGGAGACTCAGTGCTGATGGACAGGGAGAAGGCACGTGAGTTTCCCCGAGACCCAATACTGAAGGACATGGAGAAGGTATTTGGGCAACCTGCCACGTTCTTATGTGTACATAGAGGTTATATGCTGGTGCATTGAGTTCTGCTCCGCATCGAGCCTTATTGTTGTTCGACGTTGAGGTGTTGAGTTTTGCTTCGCCTCAACTAAGGAGAAGTATTGAAACCGTACTGTTTTATTTACGAAATTGCTGAAAAACCGTTTATGATTTGATAAGGGCATTTAAACGTGATTTAATCAATGAAAATGAGATAATTTTATGTTTTACTCATGCAGCAGAATTTGTTTAAATCTTGATGATTTTCGATCTAAAATTAATTTGTTTAAAAATTAGTCACTCACTGGGCTATTAGCTTATGTTTTCAAGTTTTCTTTCCCCTCCAGGTAGCAAGGACGTTCCTGGTGCTTTGCCTACTCCAACTCGCCCTGCTTAAGCTTCAAGTTTCCAGAAAATCTGTCCTGTTTTAAAGAGTTGTATGTATGTAAAACCTTTTATAGGTGGCATGTAGACCTAGTTGTACATTTACGGGGAGTTGAAATATGGTTTGTATAAGTGCCTTATGGATGAGTTGTAAATTTGAATTATTGACATGTATATAAATTTCTATATGTTATGGTTTTGGATGTATGAAGGAGCAATATGTATATTGTGAACTCACAGGATTAGTTTGGAGAAATGGATGGTATGCATGACAAGAGGGGTGCTGTATGCTGTCCTCACATCTTCTTTCAGGTTATGTAGGCAATCTGGGAGGGGGTGTGACATTGTAAATGTAATAATTTGACCGTAATTAAATCATTAACAAAGAGTTATTGATGTGTTACTTCAATAAGCGTTATTGATTGTTTTTGTTTGTTTTGTTTTAATAACTCTAAATCCAATAAACTAACATCCTAGGTTGTTTTATGAGTCTTGAATGGTATGTGGGGACATATGGAGATCAATATTCAAGATACAGTCTAAATGGTCTATAGTATAGGGATAAGGCTGGGTATTTTATCCTGGTGACACTATGGATACGACCACTTTGTATTTGATACAAATGCAATGATCTAACGCGTTCGTGTAGGTGACATGCGAGTGGGGGATATCTTATGTAATGAGTTTGCATAAGACTGGACCACAAAATAATAATCACTATATGTAACTCTGTAGACTAGTTAGGTTTCTATTTCAATAGGATGACCTAGGCAACTTAGTCTTAATCCTGAGTATATTATGAACTCCTGTCCACGAGGGATTGTCCTTGGATTTGTATGGGTGAGAGTGATCATTTATGTCACACCCCTTCCCGAACTACCCTCCTGTAGCTCGAGACGGAGTGTGATGACAGCAGTCATCGACCCTATTCTTGACTTCCACTGTCGAACTTCCCTTATGCCTTTTTAACCACTCTTCCTAGGACAGCGAAACCATTAACTCTTAACAAACCTTGACTTCAATCAGCAACGGGAACTGTCATGCTACCTGAAAAATGGAAAACATATGGAAGAGTGAGCTAAAAGCCCAATGAGTGATAGATTTTGTAAAACTATCTTTAGTTCAAAAGCAGGCATGTTATCATCTTTACATTACAAAATACTTAATTCAAATCATCATTTCTATAAATCATACTTTCAACTTTTTAATCAAATCACATAAATACATTCCAGAGTACTTGTATATGAAATCCGTTTGTTCTTAACAATTTCCCTTAGTTGAGGCGGAGCAAGACTCAACGCTCTCAACATCGAAACCTCCTTAGTTGGGGTAGAGCAAAACTCAACACACCCAACGTCGAAATCATTCTTGGCTCGATGCGGAGCAAAACTCGACACACCAGCAATATCAACCTCTATGTGCACATAGGAATATGGCGGGTCGCCCATGTACCTTCTCATGTCCCTCAGTACTGGGTCCTGGAGAAACTCACATGCCTTCTCATGTCCTTCAGCATTGAGTCTCCTCTAAAGCATTTTAGAAACCAACATTTCACATAATTAGTTCATATGAAACCTTTCATGAAAAATAAGATATTTCTCGGTAAACTACATTTCACAACATGCTTTTCAACAACTTATAGATAATAGATAAAGCATGCCTTGTGAACTAAATATATTCAAGCATCATGCTTTTCAAATAAACACTTTTCTTCAAATCATAGCTTAGAATAAAATCAAAATAACATTTCCAATAAAACATTTTTAAATAAAGAAAAGTGTCACTCACTAAACACTTAAGGATAGTTTCTCCTCTATCTCGAGCTTCTTGGACGTAGCGTTCTAACCCTGGAATGCAAGGCCTTATATTCCACTGGCAGCTTGGTTAGTCGGAACCCTGCCCTTGGACGCAAGGTTGATAGCTATCGCGAGGTGCTTCCCAACTCTTCTTTACTTCTCTCTTTGGATGCGTCAACTGTGCAAGGTCCAACTTGGTCGTATCATTCACCTTGAATGCATCATTCGTCTTAAACGCAAGATTGACCCTTTTAGACGCATGACAACTTCTTTAACACAAGATATAGCTAAGATGTCAAAATATCTTCTCTCTTGGCTGCAGACTTCTTCTACGGACGCAAGGATTCCTCCTTTCTCTCAAGAATTCTCACTTCAGCATCATCAGTCACTCCTTTTCTCTCAAGGTCCTATTTATAGCTTTGGAGTAGAGGGTTGGTCATACTACTTCTCCTCTCTTTCTGCCACTTGTTTCCACATGTTACGTTGCAACTTAACCAACCATGTATTTATCCAAGTGTCACCTTGCATGCAATACTTAACATGCCTTCTAACACCTCCCGCTTATAAGGTGTCAACTTTATATGAAGCCACCTAGCTTTTATAAGCTTATTTCATATGCCCAACATATACAAACTATTCACTCAATCTTATTGCCCCTATGCGTCTACTAAATTTCGTTTAAGGTTTTAGTTTCATTATTTACTTTCTTTACTCTTCACCATAATACCTTTGAACCCGTTTCTCCATCGCTTACTACTAGGCGTCAATGTTCCAACCGCTCATTACAACCTTATCGCATCGCACCATACGTCCAACTTTCTTCCCTTTAAGCTCTCGGTTACATCCTATATGTTTACCCGAAATCAAAGTTATATTTCTATTTACCATGGAATTTAGCTCCTCAACGCATAGTGCATAGCAACCCTTGGATCATAATTACCTTAAACACTAAATGTCCTCATTTTTGGCATAAACTTCTTTATCAATACCAAAATCCTTACTAACGCATAATAAACTTTCAATGTGCTGCTCACGCCTTAAGGTTCTTTGGTTCCTCTTTTCTTTCTAGCTTAACACCCTCCCAAAACTAATCCCATAACTTGTTAATTTCCAAGATTAAGTGTGAGCATGCGTTTCCTCTTTTTCGAAATTCTTGTTTCCTTTTCAAAATTCAATATCAAATTCCCTCTAAATTAAAGTATCACACTTTAACGCTTTACCACCTATGCATTAACCGGACTATGCTTAAAATACATCTATGCCTCCAATCCTTCATTCTCACTCGTAATGGAATATCCATTCTTTTCCTAATATCATGCATTCAACTAGTCTTACTTCTTTTCTTACTAACCATCTTAAGAACTCTGAGTTAGGGTCTTACAATCCTACTCCCCTTAGAAAAATTTTGTCCTCTAAATTTGAACAGTAACAAGGTTACGGAAATGTGAAATACTTTATTCAAATTCTTGTTTGTATAATCTTGTTATTCATAGCATACAAGAGACAAAACTAAAAGAAAATACATTTCCATTCTCTTCTTGCTCCTTCAACTTAATTACTTGGGCCTCCCTGGTTTTGTGGACAATCCTTGTAATAATGTCCTAGTTGCTCACACATACAACAAACATCCTCTCTTCCTTCATAATCTTCTCTATGTCTTCGTCCATATTTCTTACAGGGAATCTCTCTTTCTAATCTCTTTAGCTTGGCTGCAAAAATCTTTAGATACATTGCATTGTTTCCGTTGATGTCCTATCATTCCGCATGCAAAACATCTATCTTTACCAAAACATTCCCCTAAATGTCCTTTTCCGCAAACCGGGCAGCTATTCATCAAGCGTTTCCGTTTCCCTTTGCTTTCCCTGTTTGACATGATGAACTATAAACACAATATATTAGCTTGCGGCAGTTACACTTTAAGTCACTCCAATTCTACAGGCAATTCGTAAGAAACACTTTTCTTAAAACTATTATAATTTTTCAACTGGTTGCAGTTTTAGTAACATGCGCTTGTGGTTTTTTCTTTTTTCTTTTTTTTTTTTTTTTTTTAAATCTTCTTGAACACATAATCTACTAACGCAAACTTGATTGCCCTACTATTGTTGGTTAAGTTTGGAAAATTTCATTTAGCACGAAATTGGGCGAAAAATTTCGTCCGCCACTGTCACCACTATTAAAGAAGTAGAAGATCCTTCCAAAGCACAATCACTTATGAGAGCAATTAGAGGATGTTTAGTGATTGCATCTTTAGCCAAAGTCAAATACCAACAAACATCCTTTGTCTTGTTTTATTCGAAACACAGTTTGAATGCTATCATTACCAATATCCAATATTATTTATAATTCTAGCAAACCATCCAATTGAATCTCTTGAAGTATCAAATCAACAAAACTATCAAACTCTATCATATCATCCACTAAAATTCCAGTAACTATATAATTATCATAAAATTATAATGCTTCCACTATCCACCATAGAAAACAATGATAGGAATATTCACCATGATATCAGATTACTACAAAAGAAGAAAAATATTATATAAGAAACTAATAGTAAAAAAACATATTACATATAATAGACATGGATAAAAATGTATCATTATCTATACTACATAACATGGAGAAAACTAACTGATAGACAAAAATAAGACTTTATCATTGTCTATCATGATAGACAGTGACAGTTTTCTATCAAATTTTATTAGGGAGATAGACAATGATAGATTACTATCTCTATCTATCATTGATAGAATGAATCACAATAGTTAGTGATAGACAACGATAATGGTCTATCATTGTATATCACTGACAGACAGTGATAATATGAAGATGAAGAAGAATCACTACAAAACCAAGAAAGGAAAAAACAAACTGATGGACAAAGATAAGACTATATCATTGTTTATTATAGATAGTTTTCTATCAAAGTCCATTAGGCAAATAAACAACTAAAGAAGAAAAAGATCAAGAAGACAAAGCGGAAGATACTAAGAAGAAGCAATCCTTAATCAGAAGAAGGAGAAGAAAAAGAACAAGACGTACTAAGAAGAAGAAAATACAATGAAGAACAAGAACAAGACCTAGAAGAAGAATAAGAAAAAAAAGAAGAAGAAGCAAAATCACCAAAACTTCACTAGATCACCGTCAATTGGAAAATCACCGAAACTTCACCAAATCACCATCGATTGCAAAAATCTCCGTCAATCTCAAATCCTCTGTGTGAAGTAGAATCGAATTGAAGCCCTTGGATTCTTTCGTTTTCTTCTATGTAAAATTGTATGAAAAGAAGAAAAAGATTTTCGGTAAAATAGGAAAGAAGAGAAGAAGAAGATCACTAAGGCTGAGGAAAGAAGAATAATATTTTCAGTAAAATAGGAAAGAAGAAGAAGAAGATCGTTGAGGAAATGGGCGCAATTTTGAGGGTAATCTCGGTATTTTGAAAACAATTTTGAACAAATTTCGTGTGATTTCAAAATTTCTATTTGTGTGATTAGTTTTCTAATTTTGTCATTCATGACAATTTCCCAAGAATAAATCTCGTTTTATTTTAAAGTTTAATTCTAATCTAATCTCATTTAAAATTAACTTTATATTATAATGTATCTATATACATTATATACATTATATCATTATACAATTAATGTTATTCCCTTATTTCATTCCAAAACTCTTCATTCTGTTTTACCCGTTATGAGCTAGCAAGAAGACCTAATAGACCAACAAATTAGAAGTTCAATTGACTCGACATTAACTAATTAAACTTTTTAATCAAGTTAATGAACATTCATTAACTTTGGATCATTCCACTAAAAACCCACAACTGTTAGAGATGTCCACTTTCCTCACGGGGTCCCATCCCCGTGGGGACCCACCTTGAACGAGGCAGGGAATGGAGGAGGGAGTAGAGGAGAAAAAGAATCTCTAAACACCAAATGGGGACAAGGACGGGGAATGTTCCTTGTCCTGTCCCCGCCCCTGCCCTGTTCCCCATCCCTACCTCGTTAGGTTTTTTTCTTATATTTATTATCATAATTTAATGTTATATTATTTATTTTTATTATATAAATATTATATTCAATTTTCAAGATTTATTGTTTAATGGTTAAAATAATGAATATGTTTAAACTAGAGAAAAAAAAGGATATGTTTGAATTATAAGAAATTTAGATTATATATATAAATAATTTAATATATTATTATTTCCTTCAGCTTGAAAATTTTGAGTAATTTCTCTCCAAATTCTAATTGTTCATGTGGAACTAATCATACAAAAGTTAACCATTGAATTAAATTGTTTTCCATAATAGTGATTTAGGCTAATTGATTTTTTTAAAAGAAAAACATCAAATGGGGAAAATTTCCTAACGAGGAACCTGATCCCCACGAATTGCCCACATGGAATCCTTGCACCGATCCCCATGAGGAATTTGGCAAGGTGACGGACGGAATTCGTCGCCCAATTTCGTGCCAAAAAAATTTTCCTAACTTAACCCACAGTAGTAGCGGTAAGTCGGGTCGAACACAGGGAGCCCTCAAATTTCACATTTGAAAGTTTTCAATTCAAGTAACCAAAAAAGGGGGTTTGAGTTGGGTTTTTGCAAGAAACTTAAATTGCATGAAAGTAAATTGCGCAAATTAAAAGAAGTTAAAATTCAATCGAAGAAAACTCTAGCTTGGGTTACACGAGATTTCCTTTGTTTGATGTTCTTACTCATTAGTTCATCATTACTAAATTCATTGAAGCTAGTACCTAATCAATTCAATTGGAAAGACCAAAATTGAATTGTCCTAGTCGACAAGTTAGATTTAAGACAAATCGATGAAAAATTTGACTAAACCTAACCGCATTAAGTTCAAAAGAAAACTAGGCGGAACATTCAACTGGAAAGACCTAGGTTGAATGTCTTATCGATTTAATCCTAGGTTGATTAGAACAATGCACATCACCAATTAGATTTGCAAGCTAACCTAACCTATTGCTTCCTCTGATTGACATACAACAAATTGTCACAAATTGTAATACAATAAAAGCAATAAATCAAACGAACATCAGCGTTACAATTTGATTGTAATTCTTAAAAACTCTGAATTATATCATGCATACACTGAATCAAGTTCAAAACCTCAAAAGAACATCGTTTACAAAGAAAAATCCCTAATAGCCAAGCTAGAAAAACGTTACCTTAGCTAATAATCGGCATACCGATTATTGGGTTCAAGTTCCTAGGTATGAGAAGAAAAAAAGAAGAGAGAATGGAGCCAAAAGTCGGCTGAGTTGAGGCGTGGCGCTGACGCTAATTTGCACGCGATTCTTCTCCAGAGCACTGCGGCTCTCCAAAGTAGCACTGCGGCGCTTGCTGTGTTTTTGCCAGTAGAAGCCCTTGGGAAAAAGCACCATAGCGCCTAAGTAGCGTTGTTGTGCCGTGGCTTTAGGAGTATTTCGGTCATTTTGGAGTTCTCTTTCTCGGTTGATGCCATGGACTTTCGTTTTGGTCTGTTTTAGCTCGGTGTTGGTATTAACACCCCGTTCTACCTATTAAGTGCTCAAAAACTACAAAATAATATAATAAACATATTAAATAAGGCAACGATCCTGAGTTAAGCTGAGGAAGATAGCACATTTTAGGTGCTATCACGAGGACGGGGAATGAAATGGAGCATGGGGACGGGGAGTGGGGAAGTCATCCTCGGCCCCACCCCATGAACATCTCTAACAACAACACTCTTCACACTATAGAATATTTCTATGTATATGGATTTAACCATTACAATAAATTGATCCTTCATGAGCATTTCACAATTATAGCTAGGTCAAATTACCCTTTTACCCGTACAATTACCTCTTATTCCTTAAGTACCATTTATCCCTCTAATGAACAATTTGTTTATGGCCTTACTATAAACCAAGTCCCTCTTGGGTCAATGGGAGGGCAGGTACCCTTTATTCAAGACCCAGAATCAACACTTAAGGGAACTACTCCTCTATTTACCCTAAAGACGGGAATGAGTGGATTCCATTATCTTGTGTAGCTATGTTCCCAGCTCCCTACTTGAAAAAATCCCAAAAATGGTAGGCTTATTGAGTCCGCAACTCGGGCCACTCTCACCCATATAAATCAAAGGACTATCCTCATAGACATGTGTCCATAACTCACTCAGGATTGAGATTGAGTTACATGATTATCCTATGAAATATTAATCTCTTTAGTCAACGGTGTTATAAAGAGAGATTAAATATTCCGAAGTCTAATCTTATACAAACTCTTTGTATAGGATACCGCCACTCATATATCTCCACATGAACGATTTGAATCGCATCGTTTGTAACACTTTACATCTATTGTAAAATTTATAAAGTGAGTCGTATCCATAATGTTACAGGATAAGCCATCTAACCTTATCTATATACTATAGACCCTTTAAGTTATTACTTGAACATGATCCACTTGTATGTCCACTACATACTGTTTAAGTTTTGTGAAATAACCTTAGATTTTTACCTTGGATAATTGCATATATAAAATAATCAATCATTTTTGCAAATAACTTATTAACTATGAGACTTTAGGGCATACATCCCAACAACAAGATCTATGGTAACCATAACAATGTGAATGTTCAAAGAATAGAAACTAACAAGAAGTAGAAAGAAAGAAAGAAAGAAAGAAAGAAAGAAAGTGCTGCAAATACAGGAAACACATTTCTTGGACAAATTTCTCACTCTCTCAAGCTTCCTAGGTTGAATTCTCCTTTCTCAAGAATGAATCTTTTTCACTTTATACTCATTCTCACTGTCACACCCCCTCCCAGATTACCCTTTTTAACTTGGAAAGAGATGTGCAGATAACAAACTTCACCCCTTTGTGAGGTTCACTGCCCATCCGTACTTGTCTATCCTGTTGAAAACATTATTTAACATAGCCACCCACAATGTCTATTCCTTAAATCATATAACATTCAAGTCTACCATTTCAATAATTACAATACCATGAGAATAATTATCTATATCAGCAAAATCTATAAAATTTACTTCAACAAAACATAGATTACATACACAATATGCACTCTCACCCCAAAACAACTTAACCAGCTATATCTACACGCCACATTACTCAAAATTATTTACACATACAACAACTGTGAAGAAAAGTATTTGTCAGTAGCTTGAATCTTAAGCAGGATGAGGCTTGAGTAGGTCAGGCACCGAAAGCTCTTTTGGTACCTAGATAGGAAAGAAAACATGGAAAACATGAGCTGGAACCCAGTGAGTGACATAATATGGAAAACATAAATTTAGTACAAAACCACACTTAGCATTAGAGAAGACATAAGCTATGCATTTTATTAAATCAAGTTTCTAAAATCATCAAACATTGTTTTTGAAATCAAAATTCCCTTAGTTAAGGTGGAGTGAGCTCACCACACTCAACGTTGAAACCAAACCTTAGTTGGGATGGAGTAATCTTAACACACCCAATGCTGAATAACCTTAGCTGATGTGGAGTAATCTCAACACAACAACGTCAACTCTCACTATGTGCACATAGGAAACTATCTCGGGCTGCCCAAGTACCTTATCCATGTTCTTCAGTACTGAGTCCCTAGGATACTCAAATGCCTTCTCAACGTCCTTCAGCATTGAGTTCCTTCATGTCTCAGCGTTGCCCACATGCCTTCTCGACGTCCTTCAGCATTGGGACCTTAGAAAATATTTTAAGAAACATGTATGCTTTGAACAAACAATTCATCGTAAAGCATTTCATTGAAAAGCTACACATTTCTCAATAATTGGCATCATTTAAACATGAGAAAATAGATAAAACATGCTCTTCATGCCATAAAATCAAGTACTAAACAGTAAACAATGCTTAACATTTAGCAAATCATCAAGAGATCACATTACATAAAAAATCATGGCTAGAAATTATAAATGAAATCATTTTAAAGAAGACAACTGTCACTCACAGTCTAGGCTTGATCCTTGAGGCTTATAGACTTTTTCAACCTCAATTTGACCTGAAACATCAATGAAGAGACATTAAGTCATCTCCTTGAAGTCCCCACAATCCTCATTTAGCAAAACTCTATCCACATTGTCCATATCAAGCTTAGTCTCCACCTATTTCATCATTTTTTTCCCTTTAGGGACCTTTTTGCAAAAATTCTCAAAATTTTCTAAAATATCCAAAAATCAACTTAAAATTCAAAATTACCCATTTTGAGGCAAAAAATTCGAGAAAATATCAACTAGAGTCCAAAAATATCCAAAAATACCCAAAATGACCGTAGGCACCCTAGGTGGGCAGCTGGTGGGCGTGGGGGTGCTAGCAGGGGCGGGGTGTGGGAGTGGGCACAGACACAAGTGTGGGCGTGGGCACTGGTAGCCCTGGGCGTGCGCACAGACAGTCATGGGCGTGGGCGACATTGGCAGAGCGTTTTGCTAATGGTGGGCAGCACGGGTGGGTTGTGGGTGTGGCTGGCCGCACAAGGCGTCGAGGTGGTTGTGGATGCTACCAGCCCACGTGTGGGGCTGAGGGTGAGCAGACGTGGGTGACATCCCTGGCAGAACTAATTGACTTTGGACAACAGTCACCTATTTTCAACTCGATTTTTCAAAGCTCCAAAACGATTTTTTCTTTAAAATAAACTTCAAATGAATCTTATGGAACTCAAGGATAACCTCTTAACTGACTTACCAAAAAAATTGGGCTCCAAAAACTTTCCCGAGCACCCTTGAAAAATTCCCCAAATCTAACTCGTCTGATTTGCTCGGTTTCACCTACAACCTTCCATTTTTTTCAAGTTTTCTCAACCTTCCCCACTTCAAATAGATCCAAAAGCCCTAGGTTAGAATCTTGACTCATAGAGCTTCATTCTGTACAAAAATGACAAAAATGGCACGAGTGAGTTAGGAGAACCAACGTCGTCTTTGAGCTATCTGCTTCTAGAACAAGTTGCTGCCCAATCCGACCAATCAACTTTGGCCACAAAGCTCTTTGCTTCAACGTGGCTCAACCTCTTTTCTTCTCATCCTAACAATCCAAATAAAATATTATTTCCCTTAAAATAATTATTTTAATATATTCTAATATTTATTCTTTTATTTATTATTTTTCCTTAATTAAATTCAACCCTTGACCTAATTTGACTTGATAAATTCCCGAACACTTAGCAAAATTTTCCTAAGTCTCAACCACATTCCTTTGATCAAATTCACCATTGTCTCCATCCCTTTATCACTTATTAAACTCTAATGAGAAAATTATAATTACTTAGACATACATTAGAATTTCCACTTACGTTTATACTCCTTCAAGCTAACCTTAGCCAAGCCTTTACTTGAACTTAAGCAAGAAAAATAAGAGTTAGGGCTTACACTCACGGGGTTTGGAAGTTCTAGCTTTAAGTTCTTTAGAGGAACTTTCATTCTTGAAGCGTATTTCAGATATTTAGGTAAGAAATTAATTTTCCTTAGAAGGTCTGAATTCTAGTGATAATCCTTGGAGAGAAGGCTTCCCTCCCTTATGTAGGCTTTAATTGGTAGAAGAGTGGCTGATTTTCACGTTCACAAAGCTCCCCAGTCAATTTTGGCCTGAAGAACGACTGAAGGCTGAGTATTTCACAATTATGGATGACTGGGCACGACTTCTAAAAGTTAAGGTTTTTGATGTGGTCACATTTGATTTTGGCAATGCATGCACATCATTGGCAAATTCTACAAAATAGCTAAAACCATGTAAAACCTCATAAAACTGGCCTGAACAGATAGAAACACACTTTAAGCATCCGAATGACCTATGGTTGACCATTTTCACTAAGAAAAAGTATCACAATATAGTATCTGATAACTTGTAGAAATAAAAGTTATTGTAGCTTTATTTTAGAATAAAAGAGAAATAATAGGAGGATCATGCGGTAGTTTTGAGTTAGATTCATTAATAAATTCTTCTTTGCATTTTACATCTTGATTTGATGAAGATAAATGTTTTGAAGTAGTTTGTCTCTAAAGCACATGATTATGCAGGAATGCATGATTCAACATTGGCATAGTCCGACTGAAAAACACAAAGCAGTAACGTATCAGACGTAAATTTTGGGATATCAGACAGTTATCTTCTTTAGTGACAGTAGATTCGTCTCATCATATCACAGCAGCAACTATCACGTATCCACCATTTTATGACTCAAGAGATTGATCAACCACCAACTATTTCATGCTTTCTATTCATTTTTTTACTTTCTTGTGTTTTCATAGTGTGTTAAGAAATTATACTCATTGAGACACTTATTCCATTCCAGTAATCTAAATATATCCCATGTTTTCTATCCCTACGTCTATTATCGATTGTTTGTTATTGACCATGAGTAGCTAAATCTCTTAAAGGTTGGGGAAAGTTATTGTCTGATTAAGAAACGACGACTAAATTATACCATTTTGTTTTATGTGCTTGAATCTATTGCTTGTTTCCATCTAGCTAATCGAGATAAGTAGCAATAATCAACTACTTGAGAAAGTAAGTATTTGTGGAAATTATAACGCAAGACTAAGAAGTGATTCTAGATGTATAATCAACCTTAAGATTTAACAATACTCTCCCATGCATTATGGACATATGAACGTGCAATCTGTCCACTGAGAGGTGTAGGTTATGGGTTAAGAATATGGAACAATTGACTATGCCTTTCTGAAAATAGATAATAACAACCCCCTAACCTTGTTTTTCCCCATTCATTACATTGATTCCTATTGATCTTTGATGTAACGCATCATTCCCCACTATCACCAAATATTAGTTTAGACTTTATAGCTTTCTTAGTTAAATGCACTATACTCCACAACATTTTTATACAAGGAAGCCATCACAAGTAGAGAGATTTTAAGATCTGCACAAGTCCCTGCGTCTGACCTCGGGCTCACCAAGAAACCTAATTTGTACTTATACTTGGGTTAAATTAGGAAAATTTCATTAAATATTAATGCATGCATTATAGTTTAAGGTAGACAACAAGTTTTTGGTACCATTGCCGGGGACTTAGGCATTGATTTAATTTTCTTTATTGTTTTGGTTGTAGGAACACCTCAATCAAAGCAGTATTGTGAGTTTTCTCTCTGCCAGAAAATTCCAAACAGTATATGAGCAACGGAACCATCTGAAGTTTGATATTGATCCTGAAATTGAGAGGACCTTCAAAAGAAGGTCGTCATTAGCAGTAAGGCGTATTCTCAAAATACTTATATCTACAGCCGTGGCAATAGGTGTGTGATCTGGTAATACACCAATTTGTCCACTATTTGTAACTAAAATGATTTCTTTCACTTCTAAATCCCAAATAATTCGATTCGGGGTGCCTAATAGCGTAGAGAGACTCATCGGGTAGCAAAGCCCATCCTCAGCTAAACCAAGCCCCAAACAAAACAGGTGTAGAAGGACCAATCGACACTCAGACAGAAATATGGTTGAAAATCCCGTTCAAGGAGCGAATCAAAATAATGTGAACACAGACCCTCAAATGAATCCAATTATGTTGGTGCACGACAGAAATAGACCGATGCAAGAGTATGCATCGCCAAATCTATATAATTTCTCACCAGGAATCATACGCCCTACCTTGGAGGGAAATGGCAGATTTAAGATGAAGCTAGTCACGCTGCAGATGTCACAGGCTGTAGGACAGTTTGGCAGTGCTTTAGGAGAAGACCCACATTCACACCTAAAGATCTTCCTAGAGATATGAAACACTTTTTCCATATCTAGAGCAATGCAAGATGGCATTTGGCTCTCTCTATTCCCATTCTCCTTTAGAGATGAGGCACGACAGTGGGCTTATTGAAAAGTGCTTGAAGAGTGCTTTTTATTCTCTTAAATTACGGGAGTTTATATTAGATTCACTTGTTTGCTAGTGGTTTTCAAATCAAAATAAAGAAAATTAGAATTAGAAGCCAACATATCAAAATCGAGCCAAAATCCAGCGAAAAAAAAGAAGAAAAGTACAAAACTACCAAAAATAGGGTAGCACCGCAGCGTTTTTTCTCGAGAGCAGCCTCTATGCGACATGGCGCCAAAGGCAGGTTATAATGAAAGACAGTGCGGCGGCGCCATCTTTTGATGACAGATAGTGCAGCAACGCTATTGGCTAGCATCGCGGTGCCAGTTTTCCATACTTGAAGAATTTATATTTTTGGAAAGAATTTTGGGTGGCAAACTCTATAAATTTGAGGGTTTCCAACAACCCTAATCAACAATCTACACACCAAGAGACACAAGAAGAATGAGAATTGAGAGAGAATTCATTAGAGAGTCCAAAGAGTGAGTTAGCTGCAAGGAAGAGAGAAAAGAGTTCGAGAGAAAGTTGTGGTGTTGTTCGAGTTTCCGACATGAAGACCAAGGACATCTTGATAGTTTCTCCTCAACCAAGAGCTTCTTTTCAGTAGAGTTTCCTTTCTTTACACTCTTTCTTTGTTTATATATTGTTATGAACATGTCGCTTAAAGCTATAAGTGGCTAAACTCTTTAGTTATAGGGTATTGTTGAACTGTTTATGAAGTTATGTTGATATTGTAGACTATTCATGGTTTTGTTGTAATGAGTATGCTTTTCATTGTTTTGTGCATAAATTCTTGTCCAATGGTCATGTTTGAATGTTAGATTAGATGTATGGTTGAGATAATTGTATGTTTAACTAAATCTATAACAAAGAATTGTTGTTAATCTATCATGAAAATAGTTAAGTTAACAATGAAAGTTGCTAAAGATTATTCTTGATGCCATGTAATTTGTATTGGTTTCAAGAAATTAGTAATCAATTAAGTTGCATGAAAAAAGGTTGTTTTTGAGAGAAAATAACTTGGATTTATGTTTCTAGACTTAAGCGTATGAATTACAATAAAATCCATGAACCCTAGAATATTGCATGAAGTAAACAAGGATTCATTACCCTAGAACTCTCTTTAACTCTTGTGTTCCTTATTTACTTGTTTTTTCTTTTTTGTTTTATTTCCAAAATCACAACTTGAATTCAAATCCTCAAATAAAATTGATTCAATTCTAGAATAGCTAAGTAACTTAGACCTTCACAATTGGATCTTCAGTGGAACAATATTCGAACTTAACCATCTTATATTATAACTTGACCCATATACTTGCGGTTAACACGAAAAGTGCACATCAAGTTTTTGGCGCCGTTTTCATGGATCCAAAGAACGGTTTTTATTGTTTAATATTCATGAGAATTGATAGATCTTAATTTGAGGTGCATATTATTTAGTTGATAATTTTGTCTGTTTATGCCTCTTGATAATACTAACCTCCTCCCTCTTAATCCCAAGATTGATAGGACCTAAAGAAGGAATCTAACGGCTCTACACAATCACACCAAGGAGATGGCAGAGGAGATACCAAAGGCAATTTGAGACTACTTCCAACAGACATTACCGGCAAATCAACTCGACATAATGAATGTGCCCATCAATGTCAAAACCTTTGAGTTGAAACCAGGATTGATCCAAATGGCTAGAGAGCTAGCCTTTAGAGGAAGAACCAATGAAGATCCTCACAAGCACTTACAGTCTTTCTTAGAGATATGTGAAACGGTAGAGATGAATGGTGTTTCAAACGATGCTATCAAACTAAGACTTTTTCCATTCTCTTTATAGTATCATTACATGAGAGATTTTGGCTCAAGCTTTCTTGAACAAGTATTTTCCACCAGCTAAATCTTAAAGGCTATGAACGAAGATTGCCACATTCAGCCAACTTGAGGATGAACAACTATATGAGGCTTGGGAAAGGTATAAGGATCTTTTGAAGAGGTTCCCTTAACATGGCTACCAGGATTGGTTGTAAATTCAACTCTTCTACAATGGATTATCAAGCTCAACCAAATCCATTCTAGATGCTACCACTGGAGGATCAATTTTCTCCGAGAATGCTCAAGAAGCCTATACCATACTAGAAGAATTGGCTACCACATTGTATAATTGGCCATGTGAACGGTCTTCTTCAATCATCCCAAAAGTTGTTGGATTATATGAGGTGGATAAGGTAAACTCTCTTAAAGCTCAAATGGCTTCCCTTACTAATGCTCTTTCTAAATTGATTACAGGAGCCAAGCTCAAGCAAGTCCACCATCCATAGCATCCCTTCCCGCCTTGGCGTTGAAGATGTCTTCTCAAAAGGAGTTGGAACAAGAAGATACTGGGACGGCCAATTAAGTTGATAAAGGACACAATAGAGGCCATCAACAACAAGAACTTCCAACTTATTACCATCCTAACTTGAGGAACCATGAAAACTTTTCTTAATGCTAACAATAGGAATGTTTTGCAAGGTCCCCCTAGTTTTTCAAATATAGGTCTATCACACACCAAAACAATGTCCAACTTAGAAGACTTGATGGTGGAGTTCATAAAGGAGTCAAGAGGAAGGACTACCACATTGAAGAGTGATAGCACCTATAATGTGCTATCTTTCTCAGCTTAACTCAAGATCGTTGTGCTATTTAATGTGTCTATTATGTTATTTTGTAGGTTTCGAGCACTTAACAGGTAGAACAAGGTGTTAGTAGCAAAATCAAGCTAAAACGATCCAAAAACGAAGTTCCATGACATCAACCAAGAAATAGAACTCCAAAATGACCAAAATACCCCTAAAGCCACAGCGGTGCGACGTTTTTTCCTGAGACGTTCTGCTGGAAAAACGTAGCAGGCGCCGTGTCACAATCGCTTACTTTCGAATACGGGACGGGTGCTTGTGCGGCACTGCTCTAACTCAGCGAGCAAGTCAGCCATACAAAAACCACCGGTTGCGGGCAAACTCGGGGTATGATGTAGCCTCTACTCACGTTTTGAGAGAAAACGGTTTTATGAAACGAGAGGGAGGGAAAGCTTTGAAAACATCATTAAATAAGGCATTGAGGACTGACAATTGCAAGAAAGCTTGTTTGCAAAAAGTACGACAATACTTGGTCGGGGAGTCAACTAGTGGGGTTTCCCTATAGTACATTCTAAGCAAAAACTAGTCTGCCAGTCTTGCATATCAAAACTGGCGAAACGTCACTCGAAAGGAAAACAACATGAAAATGAAAACAACTTCCTAAGCTACTTACAAGGCATAAATATAAGGTGGTTGAGGGTGGTTTGGGCATGCGGCCATAGGCAAACACTCCCTGGACAAGCATGCTCAAGACGCTCTCCCCCACTTAAACAGTTAATGTCTCTGTCGACTGGCGGAGCTTGAACTCTTCGATCTTCGGCTTCCACGCTTCCAAATCTTCAAGACGTTCCCAACTTGTTTCTTCTGCGGGGAGATTTTTCCACTTGACAAGGAACTCGAGGACTCTCCGAACAGGTCTTCCAACTTTTCTGACTCTATTTGCCAGGATCTCCTCAACTTCTTTCTCGTATGTGTGCCTGAGGTCGATATCTGGCCGAACAGTGACATTGCGGCTACCAACATTGGGGTCGGGGTGATAGGGTTTGAGGTTGCTTACATGAATTACTGGGTGAATTTTCATCCATGTGGGCAGCGCCACCCTATACGAAGCGTTCCCGACCTTCTTCAAGACTTCTACTAGACCTTCATACTTCCTGACGAGGCATTGGTCCTTCCAGCTTCGGAATCGAATCTATTCAGGTCTCAACTTGATCAGAACCTAATCCCCTACTCGAAACTCGAGGGGACGCCGCTTCTTGTCTGCCCATATCTTCATGTGCTTGGAGGCTTTCTCCAAGTAGGCTCGTGCAATCTCAATGGTCTGTTTCCACTCCTTTGTAAAGCTGTGAGCTTGGGGGTTCTTTCCTGCATACGGATGATCAATAATGTGGGGCAACAAGGGTTGCCTTTCGCTTACAACTTCAAAGGGACTCCTCCCTGTTGATGAGCTTGTTTGGCAATTGAAGTAGAACTGGGCCACATCTAACAACTGCACCCAATTCTTTTGTCGGGCGTCGACAAAGTGACGTAAATATTCTTCAAGCAGGCAGTTAAACCTTTCTGTCTGGCCATCTATTAGAAGGTGGTAACTTGAGGATATATTCAGGCTTGTCCCTAACAAGGAAAATAGTTTGGTCCAGAAGGTGCCTATGAACCTGCCATCCCTGTCGCTGACAATACTGGCTAGAATTCCCCATAGCTTCACCACGTGTTTAAAGAACAACTGGCCTGTCATTTCGGCAGAACATAGTTTTGGGGTAGCTATGAAGGTGACATACTTCAAAAACCAATCAATGATTACTAAGATGGCTTCATGCTCGCTCATCTTCGATAGATGGGTGATGAAATCCATGGATACACTCTCCCATGGTGTGGATGGCACTGGCAAGGGTTCGAGGAGCCTGGCAATTTTCGCTCTTTCAACCTTGTCCAATTGGCAGATGAGGCAGGTCTTGGTTTACTGTATGACATCGTTTCGCATACTGGGCCAGAAGTAGCTCTTCTTCAGTAGTGCATAGGTTCTTTGCCATCCTGGATGGCCTACCCACAAGGTGTCATGACACTCGTGTAACAACTTCTTCCTCAGGTCTCCTACACTAGGGACATACAACCGATTCCCTTTTGTCTACAACAAGTCCCTCTTAACCCAGAATTGTCTAGTCTTGCCAGTTTGGCTAATGCTATAACCGCCTGAGCGGAAGGGTCTTTTTGCAAAAATTCTTTGATGATCTCCCGCATCGAGCCATTGGCCTTGCTTGATTGAATATGGCCCAACACGCACATGGCTGCATGCTTGCCCTTTCAGCTAAGAGCATCGGCGACTTGGTTGCTTCTCCCTGTCTTGTGTTCGAAACTGGAGTCAAATTTGGCCAGAAACTCTTAGCATCGCGCTTGCTTTGATGTCAATTTTGGCTGGCTAAAAAAATGGCAGATCGCAGTATTGTCGGTCTTAACTACAAAGCATGATCCCAACAAGTATTGCCTCCAGACTCTTAGGCAGTGAACCATAGCCAGCATTTTTTTCCCAGAGACAGTGTATCTTCTTTCTGCCCTATTGAGCTTCCAGCTTTCGTAAGCTATCGGGTGACCTTCTTAGAGAAGAACGCCTCCGAGGGCATAATCTGAAGCATCTGTCTCTACCTCAAATGGTTTTGTGACATCAACTAGACCGAGAACGGGGCCTCTCGTCATCGTCGCTTTAAGCTCTTCGAAGGCCGACTGACATTCGGCCGACCACTGTCAAGTGATGTCTTTCTTCAAGAACTCAGTCAGGAGGGCAGCTCTTCTTAAAAATCCTTCGACGAAACGATGATAGTAATTTGCTAGACCCAAGAAAGAGCGCAACTCGGATACAAAGACAGGAACTCTCTATTCCTGCATGGCTTTCAACTTATCACTGTCCATCCTGATCTTCCCATATTCGATCACATGGCCCAAGAAGTTAATACGCTTTTGGGCAAAAGCACATTTCTCTTTCTTCACATATAGTTGATTTTGCCGTAGTTTATCAAAGACTAATCGGAGGTGAACTTTGTGTTCTTCCAGAGTGGGACTATACACTACAATGTCATCGAGGTAGACCACTACAAACTGATCGAGATATTGGTGGAATATTTGGTTCATCAGTGTACAAAACGTGGCTGGCGCGTTGGAGTCCAAAGGGTATCACGAGGAATTCGAAGGCCCCATATCTAGTCACACACGTGGTCTTCGGTTTGTCCCCCTAGGCGATGCGAACCTGGTAGTACCCTGACCTGAGGTCAAGTTTCATGAAGTATCGGGCTCCGTTCAACTGGTCAAACAGATCGATACACAGTCGGAGCATTCCGCCCTTCTTCTTCTATAACAGCACTAGGCCCCATATGGTGCTTTTGCAGGGCGAATGAATCCCGCATTCAGCAACTCATCCAACTGCTTTCTGAGCTTAGCTAGTTCGGGGGGGGGGGG
>QLSR01000456.1:1094-42238 GCA_031780015.1 Citrullus colocynthis | reverse complement strand
GGGGGGGGGGGGGGGAAGGGGGCATCCTGTATGCGTTCTTCGCTGGAGGTTTGGCTCTGGAGACAAGTTCAATCTCGTGATGAATCCCACGCCGCGGAGGTAAGGACTTTGGTAAACTTTGTGGCATAACATCAACATACTCGTTCAAAACTTTTTGGATTTCTAGAGGGACGAACTCGGTTTCGACGATCTCGTCTACAACCGGGATAGCCATGAAGGTGGGTTCCTCTCGACTGAGACGTTTCTTCAACTACAGGGCAGAAATCATTCTTACTCCACTAGGCTGCTTTATATATGCTGAGACCACTGTGGGATTACTGCTGGTGACAATTAGGCACTTGGCCAAGGCCATAGGGATGACTTTGTGTTCCAATGGGAACTCCATTACGAGCACAACGTCAAAGTTGTCCATGTGTACCACAACCAGATCGGCATTCCTAGTCCACCCGGCTAGTTGTAAGGGTACCCTCTTGGACACTCCAACAATTGGCAGGGCTTCAGAATTAACTGCTTTCATCTTACCCGTGTTTCTCTCAATTGTGAGTTCTAAGCGGCGGGCTTCCTGTTCAGAAATGAAGTTGTGTGTTGCACCAGAGTCCACCATAGTGCCTCTAGTTGGTTTGGAGTTGATGATCGCGTCAACAAACATAAGTCCCTTTTCTACTGCATTTTTCTAGCAGGAAGTTTTCTTCTGAATTGCGGATAAGAACTTTAGTGCCCCATTCTAGGGGTTTCCTCATCTTCTTCCCTTTCCGCCTCTACTTCCGTCTCAGGTTCGCTACAACTTTGAACTGAGGCCTGTAAGACCGTCAAGGCACCCCGGTGTGGACACTCGGCTACTCGGTGGGGGCCTTTGCATTAGAAACAAAAGATGGATCTGGGTTGGGTCTGGTTGGCTGAATAGGGCCCTCAGGAGGGGCCTGCGCCTGAGGCTTGCGACTTCCTTTCTGAATTGAAGCTCTTCGGGGGGTTGGATTTGGTGGCATTGTACCTAGTATTCAGGGGCGTCGTGTTCTTCTTTTGTGGCGCCTGATTGCCACTGTAGTCTAACAGTCTCTTGGCAGCATCCAGGGCGGAGGCCAGGTCTTGTACTTTCTGCTCGTAGAGTTTAGTCCTGGCCCATGGCTTTAAGCCCTCGACAAAACAGAACACCTTATCCTTCTCAGACATATCTCGGATGTCTAACATAACAGCAAAGAACTGTTTCACGTACTCACGGATAGTTCCCGTGTTTTTGAGTTCCCTTAGCTTCCTCCTCGCTATGAACTCCACGTTTTCAGGGAAGAACTGAGCCCTCAACTCCTTCTTAAAATCTCCCCACGTATCGATGGTACATCGACCATCTTGGACATCATTAACTTTGGATCTCCACCATAGTTTTGCATCATCGGAGAGATGCATGGAGGCCAACGTGACCTTGACCTCCTCTGACACGGTTCCACTTGCTTTAAAGTACTGATCCATGTCAAAGATGAAGTTCTCCAGTTCCTTAGCGTCGCGATTCCCACTAAAGGCTTTGGGTTCTGGGATCTTGAATTTATTGGGCATAGCAAGCGTTTGGTTCGGGGTTTAGTTTCCCACACTCGCATCCTTAAGTTGACCTGAGTCTTCATCTCGGCCATCTCAGCCCTGATGGCTTCCACTGTTGCTCTGAAATCGTCGGTCAAGTCATTAAACAGCTTTAACATGACCTTGTGGGATCTATCAAGCTCTTCGACACGTTCTTCCATGTGTGCGACAGAGCTTGTGGAGCTATCTCCACGTTCAAAACTACCAGGACGTGTAGTTTTGTGTTCCAAAGAGTCGACCCTTAGCGTCAACTCTGTGATTGGTAGCACGTCTACTTGAGCGTTTAGCGCATCAATTTCTCTGACCTTCTCATCCAACCCTTCTAGTCGGGCTTGGATGAATCTCACATCGTCGGGAATTTCCCTTAGATATAGCCATTGCTCTTCTATCTCAGTAAGTCGCTCAGACTGCGACTTGTTCAGTTGCTTTACAGTCAACATGATAGCAGTACTTGACAGCCAAGGAGCTAACTAGGCTCTGATACCACTTATCACAATCGCTTACTTTTGAAGACGAGACAGGTGATTGTGCGGCACTGCTCTAACCCGGCGAGCAAGTCAGCCGTACAAAAATCACCGGTTGCAGGCAAACTCGGGGTATGATGTAGCCTCTACTCGCGTTTTGAGAGAAAACGATTTTATGAAATGAAAGGGAGGGAAAGCTTTGAAAACATCATTAAATAAAGCATTGAGGACTGACAATTGCAAGAAAGCTTGTTTGCAAAGAGTACGACAATACTTGGTCGGGGAGTCAACTAGTGGGGTTTCCCTATAGTACATTCTAAGCAAAAACTAGTCTGCCAGCCTTGCATATCAAAACTGGCGAAACGTCACTCGAAAGGAAAACAACATGAAAATGAAAACAACTTCCTAAGCTACTTACAAGGCATAAATATAAGGTGGTTGAGGGAGGTTTGGGCATGCGGCCATAGGCAAACACTCCCTGGACAAGCATGCTTAAGACACGCCGCAGCGCTGCGACGCTTCGAAAGTATCATGCAGTGCTGCGACAGTTTTTATAAAATGTAATCTTCGGTTTCTAAGTTAAAAAGGAGCCAACCAGCCGATTTTCGCTCCATTATGTCCTTTTTTCTTCTTTTCATACCTAGGAACTTGAACCCAATAATTATTGGCTAAGGAAATGTTTTTCTAGCTTGGGTATTAGGGATTTTCCCTTGTAACTGATGTTCTTTTGAGGTTTTGAACTTAATTCAAGTGTATGCATGATTTAATCCAAGTTTTTAAGTATTACAATCAATTTGTAACGCTGGTATTTAATTTGATTATTGCTTTGATTGTATTACAATTCGTGACAATTTGTTGTATGTTAATCATATGAAGCAATAGGTTAGGTTAGCTTGTAAGTCTAATTGGTGATGCACATTGTTCTAATCAACCTAGGATTAAATCTATAGGACATTCAATCTAGGTCTTTCCAGTTGAATGTTCCGCCTAATTTTCCTTTCAACTTAATGCAGTTAGGTTTAGTCAAATTTTGCATGCTTTTCATTGATTTTCCTTAAATCTAACTTGTCGACTAGGACAATTCAATTTTGGTCTTTCCAATTGAATTTTTTAGGTGCTAGCTTCAATAGATTTAATAATGATGAACCGTTGATAAGAACATCGAACAAAGGATTGCGTAACCCAAGCTAGATCTTCTTCAATTGAATTTTATCTCTTTTTACTTCGCACAATTTACTTTCATGCAATTTAAGTTTCTTTCAATCAACCTTCTCAAAACCCCCCTTTGGTTACCTTGAATTGAAAACTTTCAACTGTGAAATGTGAGGGCTCTTTGTGTTCGACCCGACTTACCATTACTACTGTGGGTAAAGTTAGGAAAATTTATTTGGCACGAAATTGAGCGATGAATTCCGTTCATCAAAGAGCATTGTCAAAGTCATGGCAAGGCTATACACAACATTGGGGTACAAATTAACCAAATAGCCATTTCTTTTCAAACAATGCAAAAAGGTAAGTTTCCTAGTTGGCCCGAAAGAAATCCAAAGGAGGGGTGCAAGGCCGTGACTTTGAAGAGTGGGAAAAAGTTGTCCACTCCTTTGATCAATGATGCGGGTGAGGAGCAAAAGGTAGAAGAGACCATCTAAGAGCCTACCATACTAGATGAACCTAAGGTGGTCTTCGAAAAAGAGGAAAAGGCAAAGGAGTCGCATCTTCAAGTAAGTTATTTAACCATCTACCTTTTGTACCTAATACCTTGCCCTATCCTCAACGTTTTAAGAAGAAAGAAATAAACTTTCAACTTGTTAAATTGATAGAGTTATTTAAAAAGCTTCACATTAATATCCCATTTGTTGAGGCTTTAGAGCAAATGCCCAACTATGCTAAATTCATGAAAGATGTCTTGTCTAAAAAGAAGAAGTTTGGGCAATATGAGATGATTAGCATGACTGAAGAATGCAGTGTTGTGCTGCAAAAGAAGCTACCACAAAAATTGAAAGATCTAGGGAGTTTTACTATACCTTGCACTATTGGTTCTTTAAATGTTACTAGAGCTCTTTATGATCTTGGTGCTTCTATTAATTTAATGCTTGTATCTGTTTATAGAAAGCTTGACATTGGAGAAGTGCAACCTACCACTATCACATTGCAACTAGCTGATAGATCCTTGGCTTATCCTAGAGGTATTGTCGAGGATGTATTATTTAAAGTTGACAAATTTATCTTCCCTGCAGACTTTGTAGTTTTGGACATTGAGGAGGACTCTAAGATTCCTATCATTCTTGGGCGCCCATTCCTAGCAATTGTGACAGCTATCATAGACGTCCAATAAGGGAAGTTGACTCTAAGGGTAAATGACGAAAATGGTTGTATTTAATATTTATAAGTCCTTAAGTCATGATGATGAGGGTAGTACTTGCCATGCTATAGACATAATTTAAAATACTATTTCTAAGCATGTAGAAGTTATGTTGGCTAATGATCATTTAGAGCAAAGCATAATGGATGTTGATAATGTGAATACTATTTTTGATAAATTTCTTTGTATGCTAAGTGGTTAGGTAATATGCCAATATGCACTAAAATGTATAAACCTATGCCTCTGGCTCTTTTGCATGCTATAAATGTTGAGAAACTTGTTCTTGAATTAAAGGTGTTGCCTCCTCGCTTGAAATGTGCATTCTTAGACGATTTATCTTCTTTTCCTGTTATCATATCTTCTTATCTTAATTCTGTGGAAGAAGAAAAACTGTTGAGAGTGTTAGGGATCATAAGTCTATCATTGGTTGGTTTATTGAGGATCTTAAAGGTATTAGTCTGTCAGCCTGTATGCACAGAATTTTGATGGAAGATACCTTTAACCCATTAGTAGATCAATAACGGAGACTTAATCCCGCCATGAAGGAGTAGTTAAGAAAGAAGTGCTCAAGCTTTTGAATGAAGGAATTATTTATGTCATATCTGACAGTTCATGGGTAAGTCCTGTTCAAGTAGCCAAGAAAGATGGGATGACTGTGGTTAAGAATGAAAAGGATGATATGATAGCCACTAGAACTGTGATAGGATGATGAGTATGCATTGATTATAGGAAGTTGAATAAGGTTACTTGAAAAGATCATTTTCCTCTTCCTTTTGTAGATCAAATGCTTAATAGACTTGTAGGTTATTCTCATTATTACTTCCTTGACGAATATTCTGGATAGAATCAAATTGTCATTGCTCCTGAGGATCAAGAAAATACCACATTCATTTATCCCTATGGGACATTTGCTTTTAGGAGAATGCCTTTTGGTTTGTGTAATGCCCCTGCTACTTTTCAACGTTGTATGATGTCTATTTTTCAGGGGCTCATTGAAGACATAATGGAGGTTTTCATGGATGATTTTTCTGTATTTTGATCTTCATTTGATTCTTGTCTTGGTAATCTCACTTCTATTTTGCAGAGGTGCCAAGATGCTAACCTTTTATTGAACTGGTAGAAGTGCCACTTCATGGTTAAGGAGGACATCGTCCTGGGGCACAAAGTCTCACAAAAGGGATTGGAGGTGGATATGGCTAAAATAACCGTCATTGAACAATTGCCACCTCCAAATAATGTGAAGGGAGTTAGAAGCTTCCTAAGGCATGCAGAGTTTTACAGGAGATTTATTAAAAAAATTTCTAAAATTGCTAAACGCTTGAGTAACATGCTAGAAAAGGAAGCTAAGTTTGTATTTGATTGATTTCTGCACCTATTATTGTTATACCTAAATGGAGTGACTATGCTTTAGGAGCTATTTTAGGCCAACGTAGAGGTAACATCTTTAGGGCAATTTACTATGCTAGTAGGACTCTTGATAGTACTCAACATAAATTTACTACTACTGAAAAAGAACTGCTACCTGGTGTCTTTGCCCTTGATAAATTTAGATCATACTTACTTGGCTCTAAAATAATAGAGCACACTGACCATTCTGCTTTGAAGTATTTGTTTGATAACAAAGATTCTAAACCTAGACTAATGAGGTGGATCTTATTATTGCAGGAATTTGATATAGAAATCAAAGACAGAAAATGATGTGAAAATGTGGTTGCAGACCACCTGTCTAGGATTGAGAATGGGGATGCTAACTTATGCCCCCCCATTGTTGAGATGTTCCCTGATAAACAACTATATCAGGTAAAAGATAGTTTGTCTTGGTTTGCTGACATAGTTAACTGTCTTGCAGGAGGACATTTGCCACCTGACATGAACCCTCAACAAAAGAAGAGATTTCTGCATAATGTTAAGTCTTACCATTGGGAGGACCCACTTCTCTACAAAGTTTTTGCTGATAGTATGATAAGGAAGTGTGTACCTCAAGAAGAAGTGGTAAGTATTCTAAATTCATGTCATGCCTCCCCCTATGGAGGTCACTTTGGACCCACTAGAACTACATCTAAGGTACTTCAGTCAAGTTTTTATTGGCCCTCTCTTTTTAAAGACTGTTATACCTTTGTCAAATGTGATAGGTGCCAACGTACTGGCAATATTTCTAGACAACATGAGCGTCCAATGAAACCTACCTTAGAAGTGGACCTCTTTGATGTCTGAGGTATTGGCTTTATGGGGTCTTTTTCTATGTCTTCTGATGGCTACCTATATATTCTAGTTGCAGTTGATTATGTATCTAAGTGGGTAGAAGCCATAGCTACTAGGACCAATGATGCTCGCACTCTTTTAAAATTCTTACATAAAAATATCTTCACACGTTTTGTACACCTAGAGCTATTATTAGTGATGAGGGTTCTCACTTTTGCAATAAATTGTTTGAATCCATGATGCAAAAATATAATGTCAATCATAAAATCGCTACAACTTAGCATCCTCAAACTAATGGTCTTGCTGAGTTATCTAATAGGAAAATCAAGCAGGTTTGGGAAAAGATCGTCAAGATCAATAGGAAGGATTGAGCCCTTAAGCTCGATGATGCACTGTGGGCCTACCGTACAAGTTTCAAAATCCCAATAGGTACCTTACCATACAGGTTGGTGTTTGGAAAGGCTTGTCACTTACCGGTTGAGCTCAAGCATAGAGCTTATTGGGCCATCAAGAAGCTGAACATGGATTTTGAGAAGGCCGGTGAGAAACACCTTTTAGAACTCAATGATATAGAGCAGTTCTGCGCTCAAGCTTATAAGAATGCCAAACTCTACAAGGAGCGCACTGCTAGATGGTATGACAAGAAGATCACCCCACGAATCTTTCTTCCTAGACAAAGAGTATTACTTTTCAACTCATGTTTACGTGTGTTTCCAAGTTAGCTTAGGACATGATGGTCCCGACCTTTTGTCATTGTAAAGGTGTCCCCACATGGAGCCGTAGAAATGAAAAGCGATGATGGGACAATCTTTAAAGTAAATGGTGAACGTTTGAAGCATTACATTGGAGATGAAGAATGCCGAATTGAGAACCTTGCTTTCATCGAATGATCCATTAGTTCGGTCTAGCTAAGAGACCTTAATCCAAGCACTTATTAGGAGGCAACCCAATTTTATTGCTTTCTTTATTTTTTTTTTATTTTATTTTCAATAAATCTTTGAGTCACTCATATGCTTTATTAATTTTTAGGATCTTGGTTCATCACAAAAAATACTCCTTACACCAAGCCTATTTAGTGACTTCCCGCTTGCTCCCAGGCTTGTTCTTTCTTTGTTTGATGCTCTTATGCATTGCGGACAATGCATGATTCTAAGTTTAGGGTGGAAGGTGTCACTCGTACTTTTATGTGTTTTCTTATCCTGTTATGTGTGTTTGTGAGGTTTTAATGATCATATGCATGTTAATGAAATTTCGAAAAGTTTTAAAAATTTTGGAGTTTTGAAAGCTAATGGGAATGTTTTTTATGGTTGTGTGTTTTGATGTTGATTGCCCATGATGAGATTCAAATTTGCATGATAGATGACTTATTGTGGAAATAGAATAGCATTATCTTGAGTTAAATTCATTTAAGTCTCTTTTAAAATCTCCCATATTCTCGAACATGTAGCCAATTTAATTTAGAATCTTTAACTGAAAAAAGGATTAAGTTGGCAGTATTTAGTTGTCACTCCGAAAGGCCCCACCGGTTAGAGAGTAGAAATGCATGATAGTTTGTAATCTTAGACTAAGGAAAAAGAAAAGAGTATACATGCCTTTAAGAAAAAAAGAAGAGTACACAAAATATATGAGCTTTATATGTCAATCTTTTTAAATGTTAAACTTGTAATGAATATGAATGGATGGAATTGACTGGGTACGAGTCCCTACAATGAATGTGTGGAAGCTAGTGCCCCTAGGTAAAAGAATGCAAGTTTAGGGCCCATGAAAAAATATGATCAAATGGCACCTTAGTGGACATATTACTCACTTGAAATGTGTGGATGCTTGAAAATTGGTGCATGAGCTAGAGTAGGGGGAAAACTAAGGAAGCTCTCTTAAGTCCCAATTTGAGTTTTAGCATTTTAAATTGAATGAGGCTTGCACACATGAGAGATAACAAGATTTGGCCTTGAATGATTATACCAATATAGATATGCTTGCATGTTTCTAAGCTCTTAAATCCTATTCTCTAAGACATGAGTCGATTGCACACTTCTTCATCTAAACTCCTTTTATTTGATTCTACTCTTTGCTCGGACTAACAAATCTTTGAATTTAGAGTGGTGAAAAACACTTGAAAAATGCTTTTTATTCTCTTAAATTAAGGGAGTTTATATTAGATTTCACTTGTTTGCTAGTGGTTTTCAGGTCAAAAGAAAGAAAATTAGAATTGGAAGCCAAAAGATCAAAACCAAGCCAAAATCCAGAGAAAACAAGAAGAAAAGTATAAAACTGCCAAAAAACAGGGTAGTGCCGCAATGGTTTTTCCTAAGAGCAACCTCTGTCTTCAGCACAGCAGCACCGTGGGTAGGCTTTCATGACAGACAGCGTGGCGGTGCCATCCTACATCGCGGCAGCGCCATCCTTTGTGACAAACAGCGCAACGATGCTATTGACCAGCGTCACAGTGCCAGTTTTCCATATTTGAAGAATCTATATTTTTGGAAAGAAATTTGGGTGACCAACTTTATAAATTGGAGGGTTTCCAACAACCCTAATCCACAATCTACACACCAAGAGACACAAGAAAAAGAGAATTGAGAGAGATTTCATTAGAGAGTCCAAAGAGTGAGTTAGCTGCAAGGAAAAGAGAAAAGAGTTTGAGAGAGAGTTGTGGTGTCGTTCAAGTTTCCGATGTGAAGACCAAGGACATCTTTACGGTTCCTCCTCAACCAAGAGCTTCTTTTTGGTAGAGTTTCCTTTCTTTACACTCTTTCTTTGTTTATATTGTTATGAACATGTTGCTTAAAGCTATGAGTGGCTAAACTCTTTAATTTAAGGATATTGTTGAATTGTTTATGAAATTATGTTGATATTGTAGACTATTCATGGTTTTGTTGTAATGAGTATACTTTTCTTTGTTATTGTGCTTAAATTCTTGTTGAATGGCCATGTTTGAATGTTAGGTTAGATGTATGGTTGAGATAATTGTATGTCTAACTAGATCTATAACAAAGAATTGTTGTTAATCTATCATGAAAATAGTTAGGTTAACAATGAAAGTTTCTAAAGATTTCTCTTAATGTCATTTAATTTGTATTGGTTTCAAGAAATTAGTAATCAATTAAGTTGCATGAGAAAATGTTGCTTTTTAAGAGAAAATAACTTGGATTTATGTTTCTAGACTTAAGCATATGAATTACAATAAAATACATGAATCCTAGAATATTGCATAATAAAGTAAACAAGGATTCATTACCCTAGAACTCTCTTTGACTCTTGTGTTTCTTATTTACTTGTTTTCCTTTTTAGTTTTATTTCCAAACTCACAACTTGAATTTGAATCCTCAAATCAATTTGTTTTAGTTCTAGAATAGCTAAGCAACTTAAACCTTCACAATTGGATCCTCAGTGGAACGATATTCGGACTTAACTATCTTATATTATAACTTGACCCATACACTTGTGGTTAACACGGAAAGTGTGCATCATCAATGAAATGAACCACAATCGCATAGAAGAAATCCTTCCGGCTTTCATCAGAACCGTCATGGCCATTCTCAACAATATCAAAAAAAAAAAAAAAAAAAAAATCTCAGCAGGCACTTGTATCATCATCATCTTTGTCCATAGAAGCCTTGTTAAAAGAATATATCAATAAGAATGACGCAATGCTTCAAAGTCAAGGCACAACAATAAGAAATCTGGAAATGCAAGCGAGTCAAATTGCAGGGGAGCTAAAGAATAGGTCGCAAGGAGCACTGTCGAGCACAACAAAGGCTCCTAGAGGGAATGGAAAAGAACAATGTCAAATAGTGACATTGAGAAGTAGAAAAATATTACCCATTGAAACGCATAATCAGAGGAGTTAAGCAAGTTTACAACCTTGTACATCATTAACATCAATTCAATAACCTTCATCTCAACTAAACGTACCTACCACAAAGCCAACTTGTTCTTCAAATTTAGCACCGTACAATCACACTTGTGCAAATACCGATAAGAGAGAAAAAGTAAGGCAAGCTTGTCGTGCTGCAATAGAAAAGACCCAGTGAATGACAACAATCAGACAGTACGTCTGCCTTTTCCCCATCGTCTACGAAAGAAAAATGACTAGGGGTAGTTTAAGAAGTTTCTCGACATACTCAAGCAACTTCACATCAACATCTCATTGGTGGAGGCCCTTGAGCAAATGCCAAGTTATGTAAAATTTTTCAAAGACATCCTTTCCAAAAAGAGGCGACTAGGAGAATTCGAAACAGAGGGAATGGACGTTGACCAAGCACTATGCGATTTAGGGGCCAACATTAACTTGATGTCGTTATCTACCTTCAAGAAGTTGGAGATAGGTGAAGCAAGGCCCATAACATTAACACTGCAGCTGACTGATCAGTCAATCAAACATCCTGAAGGGAAAATAGAGGATCTTCTATCAAGGTTGATGAATTTATTTTCCTAGCAAACTTCATCATCCTAGATTATGAAGCTGACAAGAAGGTGCCAATCATTCTAAGAAGACCTTTTCTAGCGACCAGGCGTGTAGTAATTAATGTCCAAGAGGGAGAGCTGACAATTTGCATAGATGATTAGTGGGTGAAATTCAACGTTTTTAACGCATTAAAATTACTTGACGAGTTTGAATCTTGCCAGCTGATAGAGGACATTACACACGAGAGTGCAATAACTACGGATGCAGAGCCAGAAAGTGTGGAAACTACTACGATAGAAGAAGAAATTGAAGAAGAAAGGATTAATCTAATCTCTGATACAACATTCGAATGATTGGATCTAAGTAACCGCGTGACCGTTAAGAGAAAGCCATCTTTGGAAGAACCATTTACCTTAGAACTAAAAACGCTTCTAGCGCATCTCAAGTATGCATACTTGGGAGAGGAGAGTACGCTACCAGTAATCATCTCCTCTGCGTTAAGCCTAGAATGTGAGAAATTATTACTGCAAATACAATACATTAAGGCCATTGGATAGACTCTAGTAGACATCCGAGAAATCAACCCCTCATACTATATGCATAAGACTAGGCTGGAGGAAGGGAAAGAAGGTTCTATAGAGTGGCAACGCAGGCTCAACCCAGCCATGAAAGAGGTTGTTAAGATAATAAAGTGGCTCGACGCAGGGGTCATATATTCTATCTCCGATAGCAGTTGGGTAAGTTCAGTTCAGTGTGTTCCAAAGAAAGGCAGAATGATCGTGGTGGCCAACAGTAGAAATAAACTGATTTTGACGTGAGCAGTCACTAGATGGTGAATATGTATGGATTACCGCGATCTAAATGTGGCCACAAAGAAAGATCACTTCCCATTACCATTCATCGACCAAATGCTAAACAAGCTAGCAGAAAATGAATTCTTCTACTTTCTAGACGGCTACTACGAATATAACCAGATCATGATAGCACCAGAGGACTAAGAGAAAATGACCTTCAAATGTTCGTACGACACCTTCGCTTTTGAACGCATACCATTCGGACTGTGCAACGCACCAAGGACGTTTTAGAGGTGCATGATGGCCATATTCTCCAACTATCTGGAACAGTCCATGGAAATCTTCATGGACGTTTTCTTAGTATTTTGTGACATGATGAATGTTTGACCAACTTGGAACGCTTACTCAAACATTGCAAAGACACAAACCTAGTCCTCAACTAGGAGAAATGTCATTTCATGGTAACTAAGGGTATTGTGTTGGGGCACAAGATTTCCAAGGTTAGGTTGGAAGTTGATCAAGCCAAGATAGAAGCCATCGCAAAGTTGTCTGCTTCTACCAATGTAAAAGACGTCGCGAAGTTTCCTAGGCCACACTGGATTTTTTAGACGATTGATCCGAGGATTCTCGCAGATTGCTAGGCCGCTAAGCGCATTGTTGGAGGTTAATAAAGAATATAACTTTAATGATTCATGCAACTAAGCGTTCGAGCCGCTAAGGCACGCATTGGTTACAGCCTCAATCCTGATTGCTCCTGACTGGTTTCATCCATTTGCACTGATGAGGGACACAAGCAACTATGTGGTGGGAGCTGTGTTGGGATTTTACGGTGGATTTTACTGTTACAAGAGTTTGATATTGAGATCAAAGACAGGAAAGGTACAGAGAACTAGCTTATGGACCACCTTTCTCGCCTGGAGAACCAAAAGGTCCAAGAAAGCTGAAGCGACATCGAGGAACAACCAAACTGTTGAATTAATTATTCAAGTGAATTAATTATTGAATTAATTATTCAAGTGAATTAATTATTTATTACATATGAAGTTATTCAAGTGAATTAATTATTTATTAACTCTAAATCCAATTAAACTACGAACCCTTGGTTATTACCATGAGTACTTGGACTTTATGTAGAGGCATAAACAGGATCAAGTTCGAGTAAGTAGCCTAAATAAATCTATAGTACATGGATTAGGTTGGATACCTCTTCTTGGAAACACTATTGAATACGGCCCGCTTTATGATCGTTACAAATGTTGTAAGATGTCATAAATGAAGTGATCCCGACTTGTTCATGTAGAGACATGTGAGCGGGGGTATTCTACATAATAAGATTGTGTAATATTGACCCTGAAATAATCACTGTTATGTATTAACACCGTTTACGATTAACATTGATTAATTTCACTTATCAATGACTTAGGTAACTTGATCTGAATCTTGAGCTATATATGAACTCCTGTTTATTCAGAATTATTCCTTGATCTGCATAGGTGAGAGTAAGCTTAATAGCACTGCTCAACATTCCTCCCATTTCAAGGATAAGACCGCGTAGATAGCTGGGGACATAGAATTTACAAGACGGAATCCACTCCTACCTAACTTAGGATAGTAAAGAGGTTGTTCTCTTAAGTGTTGTTCCTAGATCTTGGACAAGGGGCCACATCCTCTCACTGGCTTGAGAAGGAATGGATTTAGTGATTAGATCCTAAATCAATTGTTCATTAGAGGGACAGTGGTACTTAGGAGAAAATATGTAACTCAGAGGTAAATCAGTATTTGACTTAGCTAAAGTTATGAACGACCTGTGAAGGATTGACTTATCGATGACAGTTATATGGAATGGACATAAATATATCTACAGTGAGGAGAGTGCAGCTACGGGCTTTAGTGGAGTGTCCCGTTAGTTAACGAATGTTGGTTAACTAGGTTAAAGAGTTTGGCCGGTTAATCTTGGATCGTTGGAGCTCATGATTTGTAGGTTCATTAGGTCCCTCTACTAGCTCATAAATGGACTAAAATATTAGATAGTGTGGTGAATAAGTTTGAACCATTCAAATCTTGGCTTAAGGAATGAAAGTCAAATATATACGATATATCGACATTTAATTACGAATTAAATGTACAGATAAAGTTAATTATAATATTTAAATATAATTTAAATATTACTCATATGAATAGGGATTCATATCGGCTTTTAGAAAATAGGGGACAAGTGTGGAAAATAATATTATTTTATTATTTAATATTTAATTAATATTTAATTAATTAAATATTATATTATTTTTTATTTATTTAATTACTTAATTATTTTTGAAATTAAAAATCAATTTTAATTCAATTTTTGAAAATTCATTAAAAATTGATTTTAAAATTGATTTTTGAAGATTTGATTTTTCCACTAACTAAGCTAGGAGCTTGGTTGTTTTCTTCACAATTAACCAACAAATTAACCATTTTGTGTTGTCAAATTTTGATGCAATTGGATTGCATTTTATTCTTTAATAAATAGTGATGATTTTGACATAAAAATGGTTAAGAATTTTGTGAAATTAAATGGTTAATTTACAAAATTCCATCCATTGTTCATCTTCTTCCCAACCTTCATTCCTTCTCAAAATCACCACAAATTTGGATCCTACCATCCAATCTAAGCCTAGAGAATAGTAGAGAAGACTCTTGTGGTGGTCTACAATCAAGTGGTGCTGAAATTCATCAAGAATTGAGGGACAATTTGGAGCTTCAAGGGTAAGTGTTTTTTAAACTTTGGTTTTTCTTTTTAATTGCATGTTTAATCCTCTAAATTGAGCATCTTAGAGTGAAAATAATCAAATTAACTTCCACTGCAAGCTTATTTATCCTTCACGAACAACTAATGAACGTAGAGGGAAAGGAACTGTGATATGTAGACATAGCCAACTACTTGGTCTACAATCAATGACCTGATGACTGTAATGCACAATAAAGGAAAAGATTAGTGCACAAGAGTAAGTTTTACTGCTGTAATGAACCCTATCTATATAGATTGAATCCATACCACATCTTGCGTCGATGTGTACTGATGCGCACCTTCCATGTTAACCGCAAGTGTACAAGTCAAGTTATAATATAAGACGGTGAAGTTTGAATATCGTTCTATTGAGGATCCAATTATGAAGGTTTAAGTTACTTAGCTATTTTAGAATTGAATCAATTTTATTTGAGGATTCGATCTTGAGTTGTGATTTTAGAAAGACTTAAAAAGAAAGCAAGTAAATAAGAAACACAAGAGTCAAAGAGAGTTCTAGGGTAATGAATCCTTGTTTACTCCATTATGCAATATTCTATGGTTCATGGATTTTATTGCAATTCATATGCTTAAGTCTAGAAACATAAATCCAAGTTATTTTCTCTCAAAAACAACATTTTCTCATGCAACTAAATTAATTACTAATTTATTGAAACTCATACAAATTACATGGCATTAAGAGTAGCAACTTTCATTATTAACTTAACTATTTTCATGATAAATTAACAACAATTCATTATTATAGATCTAGTTAGACATACAATCTCTCAACCATACATCTAACCTAACATTCAAGGATGGCCAATCAACAAGAATTAAGCATAATAACAATGAAAAGCATATTCATTACAACAAAACCATGAAAAGTCTACAATATCAACATAACTTCATAAACAATTCATCAATACCCTAAAAGTAAAGAGTTTAGCCACTCATAGCTTTAGGCAACATGATCACAAACAAATTAAGTGTAGAAAGAGTGTAAAGAAAGGAAAAGTCTACTAGGAAGAAGCCATTGATTAAGGAGGAACTGCCAAGATGTCCTTTAGTCTTCACGTCGGGAACTCGAACGACACCAAACTCTCTCTCTTTCGAACTTTTCTCTTTTCCTTGTAGCCAACTCACTCTTTGAGACTCTTTCGGTGTGTTCCTTGATGATTAGGGCTGCTACAAACCCTCCAATTTATAGAGTTGGCTGCCCAAAATTCTTTAAAAAAAATGTAGATTTTTCAAATATGGAAAACTAGCACCGTGACATTGGTCAATAGCATTGTTGCGCTATCCATCATCAAAGGATGGCGCCGCCGCGCTATCTTTCATGAAAGTTTACCCTCGACGCCCTGCCGCAGTGTCGCGACAGTGCTGCTGTGCTGAATGTAGATGCTGCTCTCAGGAAAAAGTGCTGCGGCAATGCCGAACTAGTGCCACGACGCTGCCCTTTTTTTGGCAATTTTGTGCTTTTCTTCTCTTGTTCGCTAAATTTTGGCTCAGTTTTGATCTTTTGGCTTTCAATTCTAGTTTTCTTCATTTTGACTTGAAAACTACTAGCAAACAAATGAAATCTAATATAAACTCCCTTAATTTAAGATAATAAAAAGCACTTTTCAAGCACTTTTCACTTACCAGAATATGAGATGCAAAGTATCTTATCTAGCTGTCATGAAGCCCCCTATGGAGGACATTTTTGGTGGGCAGAGAACGACCACAAAGGTGCTTCAAAATGGATACTTCTGGCCAACCATTTCAAAGACGCAAGAGCATACGCAGTGACATGTGATCAGTGTCAAAGAACGGGAAACATCTCCAATAAGAACGAGATGTCGTTAAATTCAATCCTTGAACTGGAATTATTTGACATATGGCGCATTGACTTCATAGGACCATTTCCCCCATCATGCGGGCATTAATACAACCTCGTGGTGGTTGATTATGTATAAAAATTGGTTGAAGCCATTTCTTGCGCAAAAAATGATGCGATTACAGTCTCCAAATTCCTGAAAAAGTACATCTTCTCGCGTTGTGGAATGCCGAGGGATATTAGCAGTGATGAAGGTAAACATTTTATTAACCGCATAATCTCTAGCCTACTAACCAAATTTAATGTCAAACACAGGGTTGTAACGGCCTATCACCCACAAGTCGGCCAGAAGGTTCTTTTATTTAACTCAATGTTGCGTTTGTTTCCAGGAAAGCTCAAATCCCGCTAGTCAGGTCCATCCGTAACCAAGGAGGTGTTCCGAAATGGAGCGGTTGAATTAATGAATGAAGACGGAACAAACTCTTTCAAGGTCAATGGGTAGAGGGTGAAGCCCTATTAAAGAGGTGAGCTTGAATGAGGCAAAGTCTCCATTGACTGTGTGAGCAGAATTGTTGAGCTTACGTTGAATGGTCCCTATGGTGCTGAATTCTTAACTTTCTAGGGACGCTTTCTTAAATTTTAGTTATTAGGAGTAGTGTAAGTAAAGTTAGCATAAAACTTCATTATGATTAATTACTTATCATTGAAATTGAACGCTGCTAGTTATTAATTTGCAATGCTATTAAATTATATCTGCTTTCATAATAAATGGCTAGTTGTTCTCTACTTTATTATGAAGGTAGCAAATGAGACACATAGGCTGTTATAGTCGTTGCGTAGTCTTCGAAGCACTCAAATGCTTATGCATGCGTCATAATATCTTTTGCTATACATATTTGGTGTGCGGCTCAAGAAATCTTCTAGGGCAGTGGAATATCATGTTAAGGAGTATCTGCATTTAATGCCCACGACACCATTTTCTCTTTTTTAAATGCGAGTTTCCTTCTTCCAAACCTTCTATTTCTTTCATTTTCCTTTATGAGTAGTCGCTGTCATCTTTGTCTTCCTCAAGCCCTTAAGCTTTCCAGTAACGTCCAGCAGCTCCGACTCGCAAAACAACTTCAACTTTACTGACAACGACTCTCCAGTATCCTCTTTCGACACTCAATATTCCACACCGTCCTCATCTTCAACCTCAAATGCTAAAAAACTAGCTTCTCTGGTAAATCCGATTCCCTTTCCTCAACCCATTTTTCCTTCTGTTCAACCAGTAGCGCCTTGTCTACTTGCTGCCCTACCAGTGAGGCCATTCGCCCCCTTGGTCCAACCTCCACCACCAAACCCCATTCGTCCCTTTATCACTCACATTTTCGCTTCCAAGGTCTGACCTAGTGCTCAAAGGCCCATAAACCTTTCACCTTCCCGCCATTTTCCAGTTCGCCCAACCTTTCACCCATTTGTCAACCCTCATCCTAGCCGACCTCCGGTTCTAAAAGTGCATTCCGACTCCGATGAGTGTGTGGAAGTCTTAAACATAAAACTCCTAAACCAAATTGTCCCTCCACGTCCTCCATCTCCAAGAAAACAAGTGAAATCTTGCATCTCTGAATCCATCATTAAATCGCCAATTGAGTTGTCTACCCAAAATTTGAAGGCGCAAACCCAAGAGTACACCTGGAATCTAAAGAAGCTGAGCAACCAACCCCTGAAACGTAGGTTCACGATGCAGCTAGCACATTGGTTGGCAGCAGCGAGGTTCGCCGACGAGATAAGAGAAACGTTTTCGACGACATCCTTGAAGGCATTGTGGAAAAAAAAAAAAAAAAAAAAAAGTGAGGGCAAGGGAGGATGATGGAGAAGTGAATTAGCCTCTGTCATCATCTAAGCCACCAAGCACTCGAGGAACAAACAAAGTCGGAGGAGGAATAGAAGATGAGATAGAGATAGAAGAGGAAGAAGTGAATTTTGTGCGTTCCCCAGATGCGTAGGTCGAGCACATACTGACCGGTTTGAGAGATCCCTTTGAAGCTTGTTTATCCGACGCAAGGAGGGAATTGCCTTCGCCAGAGGGCGATGTGCAAAGTTGTCCTGCAGAGGAGTGAGGAGAAAGGGTAGAAGAGGAATCAGTTGTTATAGAAGAAGTCGCTCGCAATAAAGAGGTAGTGAGCGAGCCAGTAGAAAGGCAGGGGCTATCCTTGAAGAAACGAGTCATAAGGATCAACCACATGATTCCAATGATGGACCAATAAAATAGTACATGATCGTCAGTGCAACGAAAAGAACAAGGAATGAATTTGAAGAGGACGAAGAAGCGACACCTTCAAGTAGAAGGTGTCCCAAGGGCTAAAACTGTTAGGTTTTATGCCCTAAAACTCGTAGATTGTAAATTTAATTATTTAACCGTCATTAAATCATTAATAAGCGTTATTGATTGTTTTTGTTTGTTTTTTCTTAATAATCCTAAATCCAATAAACTAACTCCTAGGTTGTTTTATGAGTTTTGATACAATCTAAAGGGGGTAACCAATGTGTTTGCATAAAATCAGACCACAAAATAGTAATCACTAGATGTAACTTCGTTGAATAGTTAGCTTCATTTGGATGACCTATGCAACTTAGTCTTAATCATAAGTATATTATGAACTCCCATCCATGAGGGATCGTCCTTTGATTTGTATGGGTGAGAGTGGCTGTTTGCTGACTAAATATGTCTACCATCTTGGGGACAAAATCGAGTGGAAGCTGGGGACATAATTATGCAAAATGAAATTCACTCATTCATTTTTAGGGTAAGTAGATAAGTGTTTCCTTAAGCGGTGTCTTCGGGACTTGAACAAAGGGCCCTACCCTCTCACTAGCCCGAGAGGGGTTTCTGTTCAATGGTTGGACCATAAACAGGTTGTTCATTAGAGGAGCACTGGTACTTAACGATTTAGAAGTAACCTAGGGGTAAAATGGTAATTTGACCCAGTTGGTGTTATGAACACTTGTGAAGAACTAATTTGCTATTATTAGTCTATATTTATGGACACAAAAATATATCTTCAGTGAGAAGAGTGCAACTGTGAGTCTTTAGTGGAGTGTACCCACAGTTAACGAATATTGATTAATGTGGTTAATGAGTTTAGCCGATTAATCTCATATCGTTGGAGCTTCTGATCTGTAGGTCCATAAGGTCCCCTTGCTAGCTCACTACGGACCAACAAGGATCAACTATGATGAAAGAAAAATTTGAAATGTTAAAATTTATGAGGGAAAATATTAATTGTATTGGATACAATTAATTGCATGATTTATTATAAATTTTATTTGAATGTGATTTAAATTATAACTTTATAATATGATGTTTTTTTTTTTAATATGATTCAAATAATTAATTGATTATTTGGATAAAATTCATATAAATAAATAGAGGGAGAACTAATTAATTAATTTGAATTGGATTCAAATAATTGATTATTCAATTTGGATGAGATCCAAATTAAAGATTGTGTAGAAAATAGATAGAGTGAGAATTAATTAATTGATTTGAATGAATTCAAATAATTAATTATTTAATTTGGATGAGATCCAAATTAAAGATTCTGCAAAATATATATATTTATATGAATTTTATCCAAATAAATAATTAATTAAAATAAGATCTAAATATTTTAAACTATTTAATATGAGATATATTTGGGTAGATATTCATTAATATTGGATATTATTAAATTTTTTATTTAAAATTTCTAAAGAGAGGTAATCCTTATAGGATTAGGAGTAACCCATAGAATTCTATAAGTAGGGCCCTTGGGAGCCTTTATAGAACACACTCTCTAAGAGACTAATCTCTACCATTACTCTAAAAATCTTTCTCTACTAATTCTCCCAATTTTCTTAGAAGAATTCTAAGAAAAATCTTCTTCCCATTCTTTCAAAGAAGCGGTTCTCACAAACCAAATTCTTGCCAGAGTCATAGAGAGGAAGATCTCTTGGAAAAGAAATACTATAAGAAGAAGACTATCGGTTGGAGAATTATAGATTGGCAAAGATATGATGTTTAACCTTTTCTTTACTTTTTGTATTTTTAATTCTTTCAATAAATCAAAGAACACGATCACACGCTTCTGCTGAGATTCAATTCCCTACAGGAACAACCAGTTGGGTCCTCGAAGGACGCTGCCAAGGATAAAGAGCTGAAAAACATAGAAGGAGCAGACAATTCTGAGTCTGCCATTGTGACAACGTTCTTCGATCGGATTGCTAAGAATTTGGCAACGAAGAAGGCCAAGCTAAAAAAGGAAATAAAGGCCCTTAAAAAAGGCGCCAAGAGAATGGTTGGTGCTGCCTGTAGTAGAGAAACTAAAGAGGAAGCGCGAGTAGAGGAACAAGGAAATGCAGATAAACCACTCCCACCTGATCTGCAAGTTGATCAAGCAGCTGAAGATGTTGAAAGGGAAATGATTGAGAAGGCAATTGAGGAATTTGACAGAGAGCTGTAGATAAAGGAGGATGTAAAGTTAGCCGCAAGAATAAGTGCCCTAGTGAAGCAGAAGGGTCGAAAAAGAAAAATAAAAAGAAGAGTAAGCATCATTTGCCTGAAAGAGAGAAACGCATCCCAAAGGAGGCGGGGGTGGTGAAGGAAGCAAGCACCCTAGAATAGAAGAATAAAAAGGAAAGAAGAAATGAGGATGTTGATAGAGTTGCACCTACTCCTTCACTGAAGAAACGCAAGGGAAAGGAGACGATAGCTGACTTGCCTCCCAAAGTGGCCAAGGGCAAAAAAGAATAATGGCTTGATCATAGTCTAAACCAAGATCACCAACAAGCCCTCTCAACCATCCCCTCTTTAGTAGCTACTGTCGCATGTACTTTGCTTCACTAGTAGACAAAGTAACTATAGGCTATAAGGTTGCTTTTTAACTAACAATAACCACTCAGAGTGAATACATAACCAGTCACATACCTCCTATTATCTACATCTCCAGAATTATTATAATCAAAATAATCAATTAATAAACACTTTGTATCATTTCCATAAACGAGACCCAAATCAGACGTACCTCTAAGGTAACGAAAAATCTTCTTAACAGCTTGTCAATGTTCCTTTCCAAGTTAACCAATAAATCTACTAACCGAAGGAATTGAATTCGTCACGGAAGCGAATGATCGCCTTGTGCCGATAATTTTCTTTTTAGAAAAACCAAAATACAGAGAAGAAAATAGATAAACATCAATACTAAACATGCTTCAAGAGGAGATTTTAAGAAAGAAAACAAATTGTACCTTTGAAGACCATCTTCTTGGTAGATTTTTACTTTCTTCACCAAAACTTGTGAACACCTAAGACCTTTCTCAAACTTAGCGTACAGAGAGAAAACTTTCTTCTTCAAATCAAGAACACCACCACTTGACTTGCTAATCTCAGGATAAGATTCGAAGGAGTTGTGGACTTTTTGATTTTGGAAAGGGAAGGAAAAAGCTTGAGTGAGAGAGAGATCTTCTTGGTGAGAAAAATTTTGCAAAGAGATTTTTGTGTTAAAAAATCTATATTTTTAATCTTTGCAAAATACACGTTAAAAGAGAGGGATGAGTGGATGGGATGAAAGTTACCCAACTCACCACTAATACGTAAAAGTAACTCCCAAAATTTGAATTTAATATATTAAATCTAATTTAATATATATAATTAAATTAATAACATAATATTAATTAATTAACATTTAATTAGTTAAAAATTAAATATCATATATTTAATTTTATTCTCTCACATAACCTATAGTTTTAATATGAATCTTATTCATATTAATTTTAAGCTATAGTTTTTGAATCTCATTCATATAATTAATATTTGAATCTTATTCAAATATTTATCTGTTTCAAAATAAATTTTATATTATAATGTATTCATATACATTATATTAATCATATCATATACAAGTAATTCCCTTATTTAATTTGAATATTCCAAAATTAACTTATACTTATTTAATGAGATAGGAAGAGGACCTCATGGATCTACAAATTAGAAGTTCTAATGAGAGATTAATTAATTTAACTATTTAGTTAAATTAATAAATATTCACTAATTGTAGGTCACTCCACTAAAGACCTACAGCTCACTCTTCGCACTGTTGATATATTTATGTGTCCATAGATATAACCAATCAATAATAAATCGACCCTTCAAAAATTGTCCTTAACTATAGTTGGGTCAAATTACCGTTTTACCCTTGTAGTTACATCGAACTCCTTAAGTGCCACTAATCCCTCTAATGAACAAACAATTTATAATCCAATTGTAGACTAACCCCTTTCGGGCCAATGAGAGGAAGAGACCTCTTTGTTCAAGACCCGGAATTATCCTTTAAGGGAGCAATTTATCTACTTACCCTAACAATGGAAATGAGTGAATTTTATCTTGTGAGGATAACTCTAGCTTCCTATTCAGACAAATCCCTAAAATGGTAGGCTTATTAAGTTGGCGATCTAGCCACTCTCACCCATACAAATCAAAGGATTGTTCTCATAGATAGTAGTTCATAACTCACTCAGAATTAAAGTTGAGTCACCTATGGTCATCATATGAAATATTGATTTCTTCAATTAATGACGTTATTAAGAAAAATTAAACATTTCATGGTCCGATCTTATACAACTCTTTGCATAGAATACCCCCACTCACATGTCTCCACATGATCAATGTTTAGGATCAAATCATTTGTAACACTTTACAACTCTTGTAACAATTACAAAGTGAGTCATATTTGTATTGCCACCAAGATAAGACACTCAACTGTATTCCTATACTACAGACCTTTTTTGTTATTACTTAAACATGATCCAACCTTATATGTCAACCACATACATGTTTAAGTTTACATAAAATAACCACGGATCTTAGTTTATTGGATTGAGTTAATGCAAAAACAAACAAAATAACTCATTATTTTATTAAATAAATAATTTGTATTTACAAAGATTACAAACTATGAGAACCCCAAGAGATTTAGGACACTAGTTCTAATACTAACAACACTAATAGCAAGGGCAAGGTCAAGCCTAGTATAGACTTAAAAATCGTTTGAAAAGTGCTTTTAACAACATCTTATTTAGAGTTACTATGGCTAGTTAATGTGGTTTAACGTGTTTTATTCAATGAATTTTAGGAAATTGAGTTATAGGAGCAAGTTGTGCAATTTTGGACAAAATTTGGTGTAAAAGCCCAAATATAAGGACTCTAGGGTCAACCATACAAAGAAGAGGGCAATAGAAGGCCAAAAAGCCACAAAAAGGGAGGCTGTAGCGTGCCACGGTGCTAGGCACGCTGCAAAAACCTAAAAGTAAGGTTTGCGCTAGGGCTTCAGAGCTCCAAACTGACATGCACAAACAATTCGCGTAGTTTTGTGGCACTACTCAAGAGCAATGCGACACTCAACGTAGATTTATGTTAAAACCACGTTTTGTCACTCGAAAAGGATGGATCATTTGTGGGATTTTCGACCTAGGGCAGAGTAGAGTAATCTGAAAAATAGAGTAACTGTTAGAGATCGATTTGGATTTCATGGACGAAGGTCTAAAACTCAAGGTCATGATTCGGTAGCCACCAAAGGGAGATCGAATTGTTCTACTTTTTTCTCTTCTTCTCTGCTTGCTACCATGATTATGTTTGTAATGGGAATTTCATACTTTGAGATCATGAGTAGCTAAATCTATAAATTCTAGGGTGTTGATTGAATTATGAATTGTAATTGATTATTAACATCAGGTTGTTTATGAATATGATTGTGTTCTAATTTATCTATGTTTCTTCCTTTTGATTAATCGGCCATTAATCGAATGTCCTTGGTTTAATTTTTTTTACTTGAGAGAGAGAATTGTTAACTGGACATGATAGACTAGATTTATTATTGGATTATGCATGAAAGTGATAGGACAACAATAAGAGTTGCAATTGAAGGCTTGTAATATTACATTAGTATAAAAATTGTGAAGAGACTCGAATCAAAATGTTAGGGTAGAATGAATTGAGCTTGTAAAAGGATATCCCGATTTTAGATTCTAGACTCATGCATTTTGAATAAATGATCCATATGTTAATGATTAATTAAACAATCATAAGGAAATGACATCCCAGAATTGACATCCCATTGAATTGTTAGATTATTTTAGAGTTTATGTTCTTTTCTTACAACTGAATCAATTTGTTAATCACATCGATAACATTAGTAAGTCAATTACTTCGACATGTGCACTTCTGTGTTGTCAAGACTATAGCATACATCAAACTTTCTACTACACTCGCATATGAAACTCGAGGCATATACTCCTCAACTTCAAACTATGGTGAAAGCACAGATGACAAACGAACATAATATTGGGAGTATCTATAGGCTTAGCAGATGACATACCAAACCTAGATAAATATCTCCGTACCCAAAATTTTTTGAGTATCTGACTTAGCGCACAAACACACACGTTGAAGTAATAATTATCCTATTTACACCAGGTATCGTCCACAGAGATTGGACTATAATATTTCCTAGCTATTGTTATTACTTGTTGACTTTATATAGGCAGCTGACAAATAATTTCAAGATTTCTAATTTTAAACTCAACTTAATTAAGCTAGTAGACTTTAGCGACACATGACCTTGGATGTTGATTCAATTTTGAATTGCTTATCTAGTATCGATAAAAGGATTAAATGAACAATAATTGCATGAACCTAGGACTTTAAATTCAGATTTCCCTTCTCATGATTGGAATAATAAAGAAAAGCACCACAACAAGAATCTTTTCTAGAAATTTGAAAAGAAAAGGGAAGGAGCGATTCACAAATGATGTCACTGACGCTGCATAGGTTAATTGATCTGCTTCTCGACCTCTAGCTCTCAAATGTCCTTTCTTACTTTGTTTTTCTTCAATCCTCTCTAAATTTATCATTCTAGATCACCTATGATCTTTAATGCCCTAGAACTGTAAAAATAAATTGTAATTTAAAGGAGTCAAGAATTGCCAGAACACCATGATGCTCTATCTATTTGGACCGCATTTATCGATTGTAGCACTATGACACTGACGATGGTGCCATGATGCTACGCAATTTTCGTCCGCCTCATGTTCAAAGTGCCATAGCACCATTGCAAGACAGAAAGGAATTGAATCCCCGTAGAAGCATGTGATTGCGTTCTTTGATTTCTTAAAAAAAATTAAAAATACAAAAAAAAAAATTAAGAAAATGTTAAACAACATATCTTTGTGGATCCATAATTTCAGCAAAATCTCTCCTTGAACCGATAATCTTTTCCTTGTAGTTTTCTTTTCTAAGAGATCTTGCTATGACTCTGGCAAGGATCTGGTTTGTGGGAACTGCTTCTTGAAAGAATATAGAAAATGGGAAGAAGAATTTTCTTAGAACTTTTCTAAGAAAATTGAGAGAATTTCTAAAAGAAGACTTTTAGAGTAATTGTAAAGATTATTCTTCTAGAGAGGTGTGTTCTATGAGGACTCCCAGGGGCCCTATTTAGAGAAATCTATGGGTTATTCCTAATCCTATTGGGATAACCCCTCTCCAAAGATTTTAAATTAAACATTTAATAATATCCAATATTAATAAATATTTATCTAAATAATATCTCATATTAAATGGTTTAAAATATTTAAATCTTATTTAAATATTTATTTTTTGCAGAATCTTTAATTTGAATCTCATCCAAATTAAATAATTAGTTATTTGAATCAAATTCGAATTAATTAATTAATAAATTCTCCCTCTATTTATTTATATAGATTTCATCCAAATAAATAATTATTTATTTTAATCATATTCAAATAAATTACTTCTGCATATTATAAAGTTATTGTTTGAATCTTATTCAAGTAAACTTTATAATAAATCATGTAATTAATTGTATCCAATACAATTAGTATTTTCCTTCATAAATTTGAATATTTCTAATTTTTCTTCCAACATAATTGATACTTGTTAGTCTGTGATGAGCTAGCAATGGAACCTTAGGAACCTACAGATTATAAGCTCCAATGATTCAAAATTAATTAATTAAACTATTTAATTAAATTAATCTTCATTCATTAACTACAGGGCAAACCACTATAGACCTATAATTGAACTCTTATGCACTGTAGGATAAGTTGGGTCCATGGATATAATTAGTATAAGCAAGTTGATTCTTCACAAGTTGTTTATAATTACAACTAGGTCAAATGTCCGCTTTACCCCTGTAATTACCTCTTATCCTTAAATACGATTGATTTCTCTAATGAACAATTTGTTTATGGTTCAATTATAAACCAAGTCCCTCTTGGGCTAGTGAGCAGGTGTGCCCCTTGTTCAAGACTCAAAATCAGCACTTAAGGGAACTATTTATCTACTTACACTATCTGGGAAGGAGTGAATTTCATCTTGCGAAGTTATATTCGCAGCTCTCCATTTAGTCAAATCCCCAAAATGGTAGGCTTATTGAGTCGACCAACTTGGGCCACTCTCACCCATGCAAATCAAAGACCGATCTCACAAGCAGGAGTTCATAAGTCACTCAAGATTAAGATTGATTCGCACATGTTAATCCTATGAAATATTAATCTCATCAATTAATGGATTTACAAAGAAAGATTAATATTTCGCCGTCCGGTCTTATACAAACTCTTTGCATAAGATACCTTCACTCACATGTCTCCACATGAACGATTTGGATCAAACCATTTGTAACTATTACAAAATGAGTCGTATCCATAGTGTTACTAGGACAAGGCACTCAACCTTATCCATATACTATAGACCTTTAAGTTATTTCTTGAACATGATCCACCTGTATGTCAACTACATACATGTTCAAGGCTTCATGTAATAACCTTAGATTTTTCCGTTAATGGATAAATATTAAATTAATTAACAATTACGAGGCTTTAGGGCACAAATCCCACCAATGATATCCTCTCAGGTGTTTGCACCATGGGACATCCCTCTCAGGTGTTTAATTGCACTAATTGCCCAAAGAATTTCCTCCTTCTTTTGCCTCACATTTGAATTTTTCACCAAAGATTGGCCATATTCTACATAATTTGTCCTACAGTTTGGTATTCTTGAGATATTCCAAATTAACTTGTTAAATACATCATTTAACCCCTAAAAAAAATCCTAAATTAGAAACAAAATAAATCACTTTTCGAGTGCTTTTTAGGATGAACCAGATCCTTTATATCAAACTCAGCTCTAAGAAGACCTTTAAACCTCCGAATATCAGACTTGTATTTTGCAACTATGAGCATATCAGCTACATATAGAAGGAGATAAACCATCGAACCATCATCAACTTTGTTGTGATATATAGACTAATCATACGTACTATTATAACCAAGTCCAACCATATAAATGTCAAACAAGTTGTACCACTACCTTGGAGACTATTTTAGCCCATACAAAGATTTCTTCAACTTGCAAACATAAATCTTCTTTGCCTGGACACTAAAACTCATATGGCTAGGTCGTATGAATCTCTTCTTCCATCACTCCATGTAAGAAAGTTGTCTTCACATCTAGTTGTTCAAGCTCTAAATTCTGATGTGCTACCATAGCTAGTAACAACCTAATAAAAGTATGCTTGACTACTAGTGAGAAGATCTCATTAAATCAACTTCTTCCCTTTGTGTGAACCCTCTAGTTATAACTAGGCATAGTGAATGTCATAGTTTATTGTATTGTATTGTACACCCCGCTAGCTTTAGGTCAAGTGGGAGATTGTTGGGTTTTATACCATAAACTCGTGGTTTTTATCTAGTGCGCCACCAATAACTGTAAGCCCCATACTTGTTATTGAGAGAAGGTAATTAAAAAGAAATTATGGGGTAGGCAAGTAAAGAAAATTGGCTAAGTTGGGGGAGAGTGAAAATGGTCAAGTGTTGGCCATGTGATGAGTGACCATGCGTTGAAGGTATGTTTAAGCTTGACAGGAGTTGTCGTTGATAAGCATGCGTTGAAAAGGACAGCTCAATGGGGAAATAGATGTGAAGGGAGAAGGGTGCAATATGCGTTAGTAGAAGTATGCGTTGAAGGCTACTATGTGCTAGAAGTTGGCATCGCTATGCGTTGAGATGGCCTATGCGTTGAAGGATGGAATGCGTCAAACATAGAAAAGTGGCCAAGAGGGCCATGCGGTATTCGGCTATTCAGCGTTGAGCAATTAGTGGCATAGTAAGTTGAGACTATGCATTATCGAAGCCGTGCACGGAAGGTGGCGTTGGCTAATTCCATAAGGAGGATGATGTTAGAGCTGGTAAGTCGGTGATTTATATTGACATATAAAGGAGTGCATCGAATAATTAAGCCTTTTTGGATATATTTTTGAACTCAGATTAACTCCATTTCGCAGACGAACAACAAGGAGAAGTAGAAGAAGGTACTTATATCGAATTTGAGAAGAAATCAGATCAGTTTCATGATGATTTTGAAGCTAGAACAAGAAGCTTGATTGTTACTGATAGATTTGGACACCAATCGATGTTTGAAGGAGAGTGAACCAAGGACGTCGAAGCTGGAACTAAAATTTTGAGGTAAGTAAGTTGAGTCAATTCTTAGCAACTTTCATGAAGGATGTTTAAGCTAAATCCGAGCAAAAATGTGTTAATCTCTAGGAAGAAGTAAGCGGAGTTGAACTGCTAAGCAAATCAAGGCAGCCGAAGTTATTTGGGAATAATTCTCAAATGAAGACGAGTCATGGTCTGAAATTTTGAGGTAAGCTAGGAAACTCACTACTTTACAAGATTGTAGAAGAAGGGAAGTTCTGATTTTGACTGTAATATGGTTTTTAGCAGGATAAAGGAAGAGTTTGAAAGGAAGGAACGAAAACTGTGATATCAAGTGTCGCTAGACAGTGGTATCGCTAAGGAGCTGGAGAGTGAGCAGCGGAACGGGTGTCGCTGATAAACGCAAAGGAGCTCTGTGTCTCATAACTCTCGCTGAAGTCTCACTAGGTATCGCTCCTTAAGGTGATCGCTAGTCTAGTTCACTCCGGTTTCGCTAGTATAGTACCCAGTAGTGTAAATTTCGCTGGTAGACCCGCTAGTAACATAGAGTATCGCTAGTTATTGATATGCATACCTAATGATTTTAAAAAAGGAGTCCAAAGGAAACCTAATATGAGAAATGTGTTTTACAGGCCAAGAAGAGCTTGGAAAAGCATACAATTCCCTCGGGGCCTAAGACAAACCGTGAGTGGCTCTCTAATTTATCCAAGGATCATCGTTAACAATGTGCAAGTAAAAACGAGTATATTATGTGAATTCCTATATGTATGTTATCTAAATACAAACCATGGCTGAAGGACCCTGTGTGAAGGCTTATGGAGATATGATATATGATACATAGTGCCGAGGGACCATGAGTGAAGGCACTAGTGAAATTGATTGAGATAGTTTCCAAAGCCGAAGGACCTTGTGAGAAGGCATATGGAAACCAGTATATGATGGCTCAGTGCTGAGGGACCATGAGTGAAGGCACTTGAGCAGTGAATTAATAATGGAACTTAATGCTGAGGGACAATATGAGAAAGCACTTGAGAGTAGAAACGCTGAGGGACGAAATGTGAAGGCGTATGAATATATTAATACTAGTAATTGAATTATGAGGTTAATAGCGTTGAACTCTGCTCCGTTGCTTATTAGATAAATATTTATGCTATCTTGTTAAATGGCACGAGTGACCCAGTAATCTGTACTAATAAGCTATATAGCAGTCTTATGATCAACATTAACTCAAGGATTAAATTGTGATTGATTAATTTAGTCACACACTGGGCTTTAAGCTTACGCCTTTTTGTTTATTGTTGTTCGTTTCAGGTAGCGAGCGTGTCCGGGACGCCTAGCCTACAGAAGATTCTCATTTGGACTTACTTGGTTTTAGTTCTCTAAGATAGTTGTAAATACTCAATCTAAGTACATATTTTGTCATATATGATTTTTGTGGCATAACAAGTGTGGGTTTTGTACTGTATGCTGAACAAATACACTTGTATGATAAATTATGAGCTGAGAAACCTTATGTAAAACTTATGATTACCTTATAATGTTTCATTAGTATAAAAGTTTGTACATTTGATCTGGTATTGAATTATGTTTCAAGATATAAGATGACGTGTATGTGTATAGGTTGCACCTACTCCTAGGTTAGGAAGGTAATCTGGGAGGGGGTGTGGCAAGAACTGCGTTAATGGTACTTGTGTCACTAGGGACAAGCCCTTCATAGAAGTACTGGATGAGCAATGCATCTGAGATATGGTGGTTGGGGTAGCTAGCACATAAACGCTTGAAGCACTCCTAGTATTCGTATAGGGTCTCACCAACGGTCTAAGTGATGTCATATATTTCCTTCTTGATTCTTGCCACTTTTGAAGCTTGGAAGAATTTCTCCAAGAATTGCTTCTTCATTTCCTTCTAAGTGGTCACAAAATTGGTCAGAAGGAAATAAAGCCAATCTTTGGCGTCTTCCTTCAGTGAGAACAGGAAGGCCCTGAGGTTCATTTGCTCCTTAGTCACATCGTGGGGTCTCATTCCATCACATACGATGTGGGATTCCTTTAGGTGCTTGTGTGGATCTTCACCTGTACGCCTAGAAAAAAAGGAAGTAAGTGAATTAATCCCGACTTAAGCTTGAAATTACATGTCATGGCAGGATAGGTGATGCATAGAGGTTGTTGTTCGACATTAGGGGCCGAGAAGTCCCTCAGCGTGCACTCGTCAGGCTGCGCCATTGTCTTTTTGTTGTTCTTCTTCTGACAACTTTTCTTCTGCCTTTGTGCCCTCTACATGGATTTGTTCTTCATTAGCTTTTTGCTTTCAAACTTCTCTTCTTTGTCTCTTTTCCTCCCGTCCAAGCTCTGCAAAGTACAGCAAAGAATTATGATCCTAGGAGGATCGAGTCATACAAAGAAAGAGAAAAACAAGAATGAACAAGGAACTGAAAACCCTTTAATGAAGAAATTACTTGGTCCCTAGCAACGACGCCAATTTGGAAGGTGTGAAATTTGTCGCCCAATTCTGCTCCCCAAATAATTAACTGTTCTCACCAAACCGAGTAGCGGTAAGGCAGGTTAAACACAGGGAACCTATGAATTCTTAATTAATGTGTTTACAATCCTAGGGTAACCAATGAAGAAGTTTGATAGCTCTCGGAAATTGCTATCTCTCTCTACTTAAATTATGTTAGTTCTTAGTTATTTAATGCTTTATTTAGTGTTTTTGACAGAAAATTGAGCAAAGAAAACCATCAGGACATCTCGGATGCAATTTCGATCGAAATGGAGCATTCGGCGAAAATTGGAGCAAAAAGACGAAAATACCCCTAGGATCGTAGTTGTGCTTTGCCAAGCACAATGCTGTGCTCAAAGGCAGAATGCTAGAAAATGGAAAGAGTGCAGCGATACTCTCCTAGAGCACTACTACACACCAAATTTTGACAAAATGGCGAGGCGCGCAACGTTGCTACGCTCTGGGTAGGTGCTCTGATTTCTCCCTAAAGCGTAGTGACGCTCCAAGGCGAATTTAAATAGCAGCTTCAAGTTTTAGGGCGAAAATGAATAGAAACCCAAGGAAAGAAGAAAGGAAGATGAAGAGGAGACGCCCAACTTGGTTTTTCTTCTTTTCCACCCTTTTAGCTTAAGTTTTTCTTTAATTTTGGGTTGTAATCATGGATCAGAGGCTTTCTTCCTCAATTTCTTTGTCTATGAAGATGTTAAGGTAAGTAGATTTCTTGTTCTTGAGAGCAAACCCATATAATTTCTTAAGGCTTCATTTTCATATAAAATTGCATATTATGATTTTTCTTCTTTGAATCTTGTGTAAATTTAGATGTATGTTCTTGAATGGATTGATGCCCCTCCCCTTGAACGTATGTCTTGGCTAATCAATTTTGCTTGCGCATTTCCTTCGTGTTCGTCTTGTTGGGTTTTATGTCCTAAAACTTGTAGTTTGTAGTTTTTGGAACTTATTCTCAATAAAGTTATTATCGAGATTTATTCAGTAAAGCTATTATTGAATATCTGAATTGCATTTATTAAATCCAATAAACTAATAACTCCTTGTTATATAGTGAATACTTAGACTTTATGTGGTGACATAAAAGTGAATCAAGTTTAGGTAATAGTCAAAACGGTCTATAGTATATAGATAAAGGTTGGGTACCTTATCTTGGGGACACTATGGATGTGACCCACTTTGTATTTGATACAAACGATGGGATCCTAAATCGTTCATCTGAAGACATGTGAGTAGGGGTGTCCTATGCAATGAGTTTGCATATGACCAGACCATGAAATAATCACTTTTACTTTATAATGCCGTTTACTGTTAAAACTGATTATTTCAACCTGATGACCTAGATAACCCGATCTTAATGTTGAGCTAACTATGAACTCCTGTCTGTTTGAGATTATCCTTTAATCTGCACAGGTGAGAGTGTCCCCAGTTCGCCGACTCAATATGCCTCCCATTTTAGGGATAAGATTAGGCAGCTAGCTGGGGACATAGTCTTGCAAGATGGAATTCACTCCTACCTTATTTAAGGATAGTAGAGAAGCTGTTCCCTTAACTACTGACTCCAAGACTTGAACAAGGGGCTTCACCCTCTCATTGACCCGAGAGGGACTAGGTTTGTTGGTTGGCCCACAAACTAATTGTTCATTAGTGGATCAGTGGAACTTAAAGAACAAGATGTAATTACAAGGGTAAAATGATAATTTTGACCCAGTTGTAATTATGAACAACTTGTGAAGGATCGACTTACTTGTTATGGTTATATCAAGTGGACATAAATATAGACTTTAGTGGAGTATCCCAGTAGTTAATGAATATTAATTAACTAGGTTAAAGAGTTTAACTGGTTAATTTCAGACTGTTGGAGCTCATGATTTGTAGGTCCATTAGATCCCCTTGTTAGCTTATGGACTAAACCTTAGAACAATATATTGAGTGAATTTGAAATGTTCAAATTCAATTAAGGAGCAATTTATATGGTTTGTTCGTTTGATTATGATTTAGATGAAATTGGAGAGTTAGAAATATTTAAATGTGATTTAAATATTTTTAGGATGAATAGAGATGTATCCGATTAGAATTTGTCGGGAATAGTGGAGAAATAATTAATTTAATATTAATTTAATATAATTAATTAATTATACATTAAATTAATTTTATTGAAAATTGATTTTTTGAAAATTAGTTTTAAATTAAAATTCAATTTGTGAAATTGAAAAAGTCAAAATTCAATTTGAAAACTGGATTATGGATTTCTCCACGATGCATGTGAAGTAGGTGGTGTTCATCATGCGAACACCTTCTTCTTCTTCCACCTCTAAATTGGTTGATTTAATCAGCTAATTTGTTGTCTTCATGCATGGACATGTGATCTACATGTTCTCTTCTTTAAATAGAAGAAAAGAATTGAAGAAATGAGTTAAGCATTTTAGCTAATTTATGCTGAAACTCTCCCCTACTCAAAAATTAAAAAAAAAAAAAAAAAAAACAACAACAGTGTGTTGATCACTTTGTTGCTTCGAATTGAACTCAATTTGGATCCCACAATCCATTCTAAGACCTGAGGAATAAGGAAGCTTCTTGTGGTAGTCCACGAAGTGTTTGTGATCTGAATTTCAGATGAATTTGATTCAATTTTGAGCTACAACAAGTAAGTGTTTTTCCCATGTTTTTCGGTTTTTAGAATAAGCATGTTTAATCTTCAAAATTGATGTAATTAGAGTGCTTTAGAGCCTAATTGCTTATGCTATTATGTTGCTATCTCCTTCATGTCTATGCTTTAAATCGATAAGTAACAAAGGTCTCCGAATGCATGCTAGGTGTATTGGTGAAAAGCGCTTGAAAAATGCTTTCTATTCTCTCAAATTAAGGGAGTTTATATTATATTTCATGTGTTTGCTAGTGGTTTTCAAGTCAAAATAAAGAAAATTAGAAATGAAAGCCAAAATATCAAAATCGAGCCAGAATCTAGTGAAAAAGTGAAGAAAAATCCAAATCTACCAAAAATAGGGCAGCGTCGCGACACTTTTTCCCGAGAGCGGCCTCCGGCTTTAGCGCAGCAGCTCCTTCGCGACATTGTGCCATAGCGCCAAGGGTAGGATATTATGACGCATAGCGCAGCGGTACCATCCAACAGCGCGGCGACGCCATCCTTTGATGACGGACAACGAAGTGACGCTATTGATCAGCGTCGCAGCGCCATCTTTCCATATTTGAAAATTCTACATTTTTGGAAAGAATTTTGGGCGGCCAACTCTATAAATTGGAGGGTTTCCAGCAGCCCTAAACATACCAAGAGACACAAGAAGAAGAGAATTGAGGAAAGTTCATTAGAGAGTCCAAAGAGTGAGTTAGCTGCAAGGACGAGAGAAAAGAGTTCGAGAGAGAGTCGTGGTGTTGTTCGAGTTTCGACGTGAAGACTGAGGATATCTTGATGGTGCTTCCTCAATCAAGAGCCTCTTTTCAGTAGAGTTTCTCTTTCTTTACACTCTTTCTTTGTTTATATTGTTATGAACATGTTGTTTAAAGTTATGAGTGGCTAAACTCTTTAGTTTTAGGGTTTTGATGAATTGTTTATGAAGTTATGTTCATATTGTAGACTATTAATAGTTTTGTTGTAATGATTATGCTTTTCTTTGTTATTGTACTTAAATTCTTGTCGAATGACCATGTTTGAATGTCAGATTAGATGTATGGTTGAAAGATTATGTCTAACTAGATCTATAACAAATAATTGTTGTTAAATTTCTCATGAAAATAATGAAAATAGTTAGGTTAACAATGAAAGTTGCTAAAGACTATTTTTAATCGTCTTATATTATCAAATTGACCCGTACACTTGCGGTTAACACGAAAAGTGCTCATCAATCAGCTGCCCATAGGCTTAGAATGTATGCTTAACCTAGATTCAATGAAAAATTGGTTAATTAAGTTACAGTTTTTCATTAATTAATCGCGCACTGGAACTCTTGAGCTTAATGCACTTGATCTTGGTTTTAATTAACCGCTATCAAAGTCAATTGGGACCCAAGACTTGTAGTTTGATTGAGGCTTAGGCTTTAATTGATAATTAGGGCGCTTATTTACCTTAATTCAATTGGTTGGTTACCTGTGCGTTTGGCCAATTTAATTAAGTTAAATAAGTCGGTGTGTAAGCAATCAAATATGGTTTTAATCAAAAGTAAGTTGGTGATAGAAATTGCATAGGAATCCAATTGCTCCCCGAGAACTTGATTTTCTCATCCCTAGTTACATTTACCCGTCACTTTTAATCTCCTTTGCATGCCTATGCATATTTCTAGTCCATACCAAACCCCCCATGTTTATCTCTTTTATTAGGAAACGAAATAAAGACTACAGACTCTGTAGTTTGAACCAGGCTTGCCATTGTTGCTACATCATCGTAGTAATAGGAGTAGGATTCAGTATTATAAATTTCTTTTGATGGTTTCTCTTAGGGAATTAAACGATGCCCGAAGAGAAAAATCTTCCATCAGAGTTTGAAATTGATCTATCGAATGTGTGCAAAATAAATTAAGTTGCGAAAAATAATAAATTGTATATTAAATTTAATTATTAAGACCTAGCTTAGAAATTAAGTTCCCAATTTTGCGACTTGATGGTTCATCAAATAATTATTATGCTATCTAATCTTAGCCAACTCACTTAGCATGCTAGGTAAGAGTCCTAATTATCGAATTAACCAATTGAATTAGATGAAACGCATCCTAGCTAGTTGGCCAACCACATTAAGATTAAGGAATCCACTAAGATGAGTTACTAATAGGAAACGCCTAATTAGCCATTCAATATGATTTCCTTTAGGTTAATTGGACAATATTCATTGAGATAATTTTACAACTCACAAGCCAATTTAACCTATTGCTACATTGGATTATCATGTAATTTAATGTCACTCTTTTCATGTTAAACCATAGCGATTGGTCGCATATCGTGCACAGAAATATAATCAAACTTCATTTATAACTTGAGAAGAATCAAGATACAATACATGAATTTAACGATAAACGTTCTAAACCTCAAAAGTGCACAAAATTAGGAAAACACTCTAAAAGCCTAAGCTAAATAATAGTACCTCAGCCCATGATCTTCATAATGGACATCAAGATAATGTTTTGGTATATCTAATAATAAAAAAGGTGAAGAAAAGAGAAGAAAATGGAGGAAAATTCGTGTTAAAAGTGGCTGGTAATCAAACTCCCTTAACCTAGGTAGCTAGGTAATCTTTTAAGAATCGATCTGGTGCCGCGGCTGTGACACTCTATCCTCTGACCTAGTTGCTTAAAAGACATAAAGAAGAGAAACTAGGGTAAGAGTATAAACTTGAATTCCAAGCCTGTGAAGTTAGAAAAAAATTTTGCTGTAGAAAACCTAGGCTTGTAGACTTAGCCAAATTTTTGCCAATTTAAGGGACCCTATGCGTTGAGATGAGGGGACATGTGCTTAGATGCATGGATTGGTTATCATGCAAGGTGACATGTGGGAGCTAAGTGTCAAGCTTGGAGGCAAAGTTGGTTGAAAAGGCTTGCCATCCAACTTCTATAAATAGGGCCAAAGAGTGGAAGAACTCTCACACCACCAAGAATTCTGAGAATTCCTTGTGAGAGAAGAGAGGAAGAAAGTACAAGAGAGGAGCCTTGCATCTAAGGTGCTATTTTTTTGCTATTGAAAGAGTTGTTTGTGTCCAACAGCTGCCCAGGCGTCCAAGGATGGCAGTCTTGCGTTCAACAGAAGCTGTCTGAGAAAGAAAACAGTTGCCATGCGTCCAAGGATCAACCTCTACGTCCAGAAGGAAGTTTTCTGGTGTTTAAGAGCTATTTTAGGGTTTCTGAGGTTTCTCGATTGCTTTTTCTTTATTTCCAGAGGCTTGGGAGAAGCTAGAAAATTTGGAAACCAGAACAAGAGGAGGAAACCCTAAAGTTTGGAAACTACATACATTGTGAGTGGTTGATTTCTTTCCGCAAGAGAACTAAATTATAATACTTGTGAATAATTGATGATAACACGAGTTTATATTTATAAGCATGATGTTGTGTTATTATACGTGCTATGGTGAGGTATCGAGTAATATGTAATTTGAGCATGATAACATGAGGTTATATGCATGCTAAAAGATAATATATTGCATATCGAGCTTGTTGAATATTAGGTCATATTTTCCAATGCTGAGAAATTTGAGAAGACATTGATGATGACAATCAATACGGGGACTGGGATTTGGGATTGCATAGGATAGTTAGAGGGTCGGAAAGACCTAGTTTCTGAGCTTGTGAAGAGAATTTCCTCATGGGATGGTAAGGGGGCAACCGAACCCTAATTCCTGAGCCTACGAGAAGTACCCGAGAGGATAATCAGGGGTTGATGGACTTAGTTCCTAAGCCTTAAAGGTAAGACTATGTGCACATAGGGGAAACCATAGAAGACAAATGGATACAGAATCGATGTGTTTAGCTGAGCCGGGTTGGCTAGTTGGAAAGACCAATTGGGATTGCTGAGTCGTGGGAGCCAGTAGGATAAACAAAGGAATTCCTGTGCCGGAAGTGCCAGCAGGAAAAGATGTTTCTGATAATAACCTTACGGGGAAGGGTTGAGCATAAACTCGATATGGTTATAATTGTACTCGATATGTGTGAAGGGTTGTTTGAACTCTAGTTTATTCGATCACTCACTAGGCTTCGTAAAAGCTCATTCTTTTCTTATGTTTTTCTTTTCAGGTAGCAACCAAGTTCCCGTTGCTGAATGAAGTCAAGGTTTGCTGAGATATCATGTGCTTTTGGTTATAGGCATAAGAATTTTCATAATATGAGTTAAGGTCTGTGAGAAATTATGTATACTTAGCCGTAGGCAACAGTCTAAAAAGATGAACCAAAATCATATTTTCTGTAAATGAATTTGTTAAACAATTGCAATAATAAATTATGCATTTGATTAACGAATTAGTTTATTTCTGTCTATATAAGTTGCTTATGATAATTCTAAGAATGGTAAAGTTATGACAGTAGGCATCACAAGAGGGTCGGTGTATGCTGTTCGCATACTCAGTCTCGGGCTGCAGGGAGTGGCTCGGGGCAGGGTGTGACAGTGGCGTTGATGCAGATTTGCATGTGTTCACGATCGAAGCACTGCAACACTATAAGGCAGTGTCATAGCGTTAGGACCTTGCTCCAAATTCCTAGTTCTCAAAAAATAGCATTGTTACGTTGTGACTTCAGGGGCACTTCAGTTATTTTGCTTCCTTTTTTCCTGGTTAATACAATTAAGCTCCGTTTTGGCCTATTTTTTCTCCATTTAAGCTCTAACGTCTAGTTCTACCTCACAAATCCTTGAAACTTATAAAACAATCAAATACACACGTAAAATCTAGGGACAACCCCAAATCGAACGAAGCTAGACATTCTCGATGCTATTAGTGAAGCTACCATCGGCAATGCGAATTTTTCCACTGCAATACATGAAAGAATATGAATCAAATAAATAAGAAGAACTAGCCATATGATATGTGAATCTGGAATCTATAATCCACGAAGATGAATTCAAACAAGAAATGGCTTGGGGACAAGTACCTGATTGTGCCAAGGAAACACTAGCAATATTTTCAGTCACCAATGCAGAGCATTCAGTTGAATCAATAGTCATTTTGCCAATCATAACATTCCTATAAGTTTCTTTCCTGTGAACTTTAGCAAAAAAACATCATTAATAGTTGGAAGAGGAGTTTTCCCAAGTATACTACCTCTAATTTCATCAAACTCACATAAAGCCCGATTAGGAATCTATAAATATGACCATCTTCAACAATTTTTCTATAGTGCTTTTGGTCCTCGATAGACTTCCACTCACATGTGTCAAATAGATCAAGATCTTGCCAAATCCTTTTTAGAGAGTGAAAACATTGAGTAATTGAGCTATCTCATTGTCGTATATCACCCAATTTAAGATTCAACTCGAATACTTATGACTAGTTATCTAAGTCAGAATACATTTGAGTCACACTAACCTTATGACTAGTTATCTAAGTCAGAATACATTTGAGTCACACTAACCCATAGTTGCTTCACATGTAGTTACAGTTGATATCTTTAACCATGGAATTTACCAGCCAAGTCCTAACTATGGACTTTTCAGTGTCCCACTTAGAGAGCAACCAAGGAAGTTGTCTCCATTAAGTCGAATAGTGGTGATTTGAATAGCTAGGAATGGATGTGACTATCTATTCCTTTGGTAACGGTGAACTTTGTGTATGTCATGTTGCAAATATAGATAAAAAAAAAAAAAGGCCAAAGAGAGACAGATATGGAAATAAAAAAAAAGTAAACTCCAATCAGACCAAAAATCGACGGCGACTACAGGTGACAGACGGCGGCTGTAGGAGGTGGTGTGTGACAGTGCAATAACAACAACCATTGATGTAGAGATGGGAACAACTAGCGAAGGTGGCTTGTGAATGACCGACAAACTCCAGAAAGGGTGAGCCGCGGGACGTCCAGCAGAGGTTACAATGACCGGCTACTTGCTCAAGCATCCAGTAGAGAATAAGACGATCAAGGACTCTGCTCAAGCATTCACGGTGGCAAAGGACAAAGACAGACTTGTGTGACGGCGGATCTGGTGTGCAGCAGTGCGAGGAGAACAATTTAGGGTTTTTTAGTGCCACAGCGCGTAATGAGAAATATTTAGGTTTCTTTGGGATTCAAAAAAATAGATAAATAGATACTTTAGGGTCAAAGCTCTGATACCATGCTAAAAAAGTTTTTTCTTTCTCTTATTACTCACTAAGACAAAAGGAGTTTCTTAAATAGAATATATACCTCATTACAAATAAGGAAAAAATAAATATAGCAAATATAATACAATAAATACAATGGAGATATTCACAAAACAGGAAATAATCAACAAGGTTTAAATTCTATTTTGGTCCTGGACTTTGAAAATTGTTCTATTTGGTCTTAAACTTTTAAAAATGTCTGTTTTAGTCCCTAGATTTTTTTTTTTTAAATGCTTATTTTTGTCCTTGCTATTAAAATTTTGTTGACTTCTTAATAAAATGGCCAGATGACTTGTATTTTTGGATGACTAAGCTGCCAAATAAATTTGCCACACAAAAAATTTTATGGTTTCAATCTTGAATAAGGTGGTAAAGTGATTTTGTATGGAATAACTTGAAAGTCACTTTTTCATTCAAGATTTTGGTCGTTCACTATTTTGGTGCGTTGGTGGTTGGGATTTTACTTTATATTCATCTTACTCAACGCATCTAGCGCCCAAAAATACATGCCCTCACATTTCTATTTAAGTTTTAACAAAATTTTAAATGTGAAGACTAAAATAGAAACTTTTTAAAAGTTTAAGAACTAAAATTAACGTTTTAAAAATTTTAAGGACCAAAATAGAACAAGATTCAAAGTTGAGGGACCAAAATAAGATTTAAACCTTTGAAATATTAAAAAATTAAAATACAAGAAAGAATTTACCGAAAGTTAAAAATGTTCCAAAATGTTGCTAAAATCTGCATGTGAAATATTACTAAAGTTTATAACATTTATAAATATATCTCTTTTAGTACACCAATTATAAATGACATTTGGAATGAAGTTGTTTTTACAATATGAGTGTAATTCAAGTTATAATTGGTGTACTAAAAGAGATATATTTTAGTTTTTTGCAGTAGCTGGCCGTGGAAATGAGTTTTTTTTTTTTTTTTTTATTATTATT
>QLSR01000454.1:2158977-2213669 GCA_031780015.1 Citrullus colocynthis | reverse complement strand
TTTTTTTTTTTTTTTTTTTTTTTTTTTTTGGGATATTATTGTTTGATGTAAAGGAGATAAGTGATGGGGACATTATCCTTCCCAATTTAGATTACTTTAACTTGAAAAAGTATCCAACCTTGTACTTCTTTCCTAAGGGACTGTTTGTTTTGGTTTTAGAACAAAGAAAAATGATTGTGGGAAAACTTTGGTCACAATCTTTGATCTTCATTTATGTACATACACCCACTTCTAAAACAAAAAAGTTTGTCTTTCATCTATACTCAAAATTAGGTGAATCTAATACACAACATACACAAGTCAATCATAATATTGTAATAAAACAATTGATAAGTAGACAAATTGAATAATAAGTAGATATAGATAAATGCAAAAATTAGTAACCATGTTCGGTGGAATATATATCACCTACTCTTGAGATAGTGCACTTGGTGGAAAGAAACTTCGCTATTCAATGATTTAAGTAATTATAACGAATTACTTATCTGACAGACTCCTTAGTTTCAACTTAGGCTCCTACTAAGTTTGAGGTCCCCTCACTTCCACAAATGATCTACTCTCAGACTTTGTTTGAGATCCTCTCCCTAAACATGAGCTTCCCTGATCATCTTTATGAAACGGTTTTTTTTTTTTTTTTCTCAAGCTAAGTATGAGATCCCCTCAATACAATGAAATTTAGGCTCTCCTAGGTATGAGATAAACCTTTTTTCACTCACAAGAAAGATAGCAAATTTACACACTTCAACCTAGTCTAAATGACTATCTTTAACATTCCTCTCGAGTGAGGTTCACACAATTGTTCTAGTAGTACAACAGATACGCTTTCTTCCAAAAACCTTTTTTAACACAACACAACAACAATAATCAACTGAAGGGCTAGCCCTAAAAGAGAACAACCCACTCAATTTATATGCAACAAATTTGATAATGATTTCAGAACAAAAAAAAAAAAAAATTCTTCTTCACAAGAAATTATGAAAGCGGTGCTTGCAAATTTGAATGAGCGTATAATGGTCATGGAAAATATTCCACGGTACAAGATGTTTGACATTCATCAAGACAAGATATAAAATATTTTGCTGGTAAAAAATCAACCAACCATTCTGCAGTAACAAATATTTTTTCTTTTTTATATATTTATAGCATTAAAGTATCGATAAAATTCAAAAAGTTTCAATTGTTAATTACAGAAACTCTAACTTTGATAACATATTAAAGGTTAAATTATAAGTTTAGTTAACAAATTTTAAAATTGTATCAATTAAAAAACTTTGCAATACATATGTTAATAAGAGGTTAGTTCATAAACTTCTAAGATTCTGTTGATTATTACAAAAACTTTTGAACATGTTGAAGGTTTTATAAGATTAGTCCATAAATTTCAAGGTTGTGTCTAATGAATCTAAACTCACACAAATAAGTTTAGAGGTCAACCCAATCTTTACCCATATTCTTCGCATGTGGTTTTGATTCTTTTGATTCTGACCCTTTTTTTAAAAAAAAAAAAAAAAAAAAAAGAATTGGACTTCCATAATCATAAATGTGAATATAAGGATTAGGTTTAGACTTTATTTATTTATATTTTTTTAGTTAAAAAAATATAGGAAAAATTCAAACTTTTGACTTTTCAATCAAAAGTTATTTAACAATTCACTTGCTGAATTAAACTAGTCCCAAAAAATGGATGGGCCTGAAGCATGCATCCTATGCTTGGTCATTAGGAAAAGTGTTAGGCTCCAATGAATAGGAGGCCATGGAACTCGTTGCAAAACCTTGAATATTTGTCTCTACAACAAAGACTTAAGAACAATGGTCGTCTGTCTTTCTCATTGTGGATTCCGATTCATGCGGTCGTTCTCTGCTGCATTGGTGTTTTCACTCCCACTTACACATGAGTTAGTCAATCTTAAGAGAAGAGAGAATAGCATATTAATGATGAACATGGATGGTCAGTAGTATTTGTATTTCACAATCAGATGTGAAATTCTTGATTTTATGAAAGACGAGTAACTAGAGAAGCATTTGTCAAAGATGGTTTCATTAATCGAGAACGACAGTTGAGGACTTAAAGACGATCATATGCTATCCTTGTCTCAACCATAAATGTTGTCAATCAAGGACTGACTGATATTGTTTTGAGGATTCATAAGCACCTTATGAAAAATCAAAGTGATCTTTGAAGTCTGAACGGAATATAGGATGGACTATGTTCGTATATTACCAACTTTGAGTTTAATGCTTAAAATTAAAATTGTTTGACAAATCATTTTGGATGACTGCTTATAAGAACTGTGAATATAACTGTGTATATATTCAAATTATTTTATGATTATTTTGCAACTTCCCTATCTTCAAAGATAGAACCATTTCAATTATTTATTTGAAAAATAACCCACGCATGAATTAAAAATAAAGGAAGGCGCTATATATGTTTGTATTTTTTTTTTTTTCTAAAACAAAAGAATCCTCACTAAATAAATCAATCTTTTGATTAATTTTTTATTTGAAAATACAACATCCATATATCTCAAAAAAAAAAAAAAAGATAAAAAAAGAAAAAAAAATAAAAAAATTTTAATCGTTATAAAATATATTTTTTTAAAAATTTAAAAAAAATTTTTTTTTTTTTTTGTTCTGAAATCATTATCAAATTTGTTGCATATAAATTGAGTGGGTTGTTCTCTTTTAGGGCTAGCCCTTCAGTTGATTATTGTAGTTGTGTTGTGTTAAAAAAGGTTTTTGGAAGAAAGCGTATCTGTTGTACTACTAGAACAAGTGTGTGAACCTCACTCGAGAGGAATGTTAAAGATAGTCATTTAGACTAGGTTGAAGTGTGTAAATTTGCTATCTTTCTTGTGAGTGAAAAAAGGTTTATCTCATACCTAGGAGAGCCTAAATTTCATTGTATTGAGGGGATCTCATACTTAGCTTGAGAAAAAAAAAAAAAAAACATATTGAAAAATTTTCATTTAAATTTTGATCAAATTCCATTTGGTCACGTTGATCATTTTGGTCTATATTTGCAAAACTTTCACATAAAAATTTAGACATGATGGAAACATTTTAACATGGTTAGGATAAATAATTTTAAATAATTTATTGACTTTGCATTGTGTTAAGATATAGATTGAAAAATAAGGCTAAATGGACTAGAACAAATTCATTTTAAAAAGTACATAAACTAATTAAAATACATACATTTAAAAAGTACACATCACCAAAATGAATAACAATTAAAAATATAAATATCAAAATAAAATTTTCAAACGTTTGTAAACTAAAATAGACAAACAAAAAAGTAGAAGGAACACATCTAAATCTTTAGTTTGTATGCATCAACTTATATGGTTTATTCCACTTTGGTAGCAATGGTAAGACTAAATAAAAATAAAATAAAATAAAGTTTCACCAAATTCCAACATTTTTAACCCAAGACAAAATTATGAAGAAATGGTCAAAATTTACAGCACAACCAAAAAGAAATGCATAATGAATTATGTAAAAGAAAAGGTAATACATATTTGGAATGGGATTTGAACCAAAAATCATGGTGAAAAGGCCCATTGATTGGTCAACTAATTATTAAAAATAAAAATAGGAACTAAAAAAAAAAGGGGCCAAACAAGAGCACAGCCAGCAGCAATGTTTTTATTTATTTATTTAAGAAAAACATGATGAAAGGGTATTGAGTGTCATTCTCACAAAGCAAACCAATTGGGAGAATCTTATGGAGACATGGTATCATGAGGAACACAGCCCCACTTTCAAAGACAAGACATTTCCCCCACTCAATTTTTATTTTAAACAAAGAGAGATTCCTTTGAGGGGAATTTTTTAATTATTTAAAAAAGAAAAAAAAAAACAAAAAAAACAAAGATGCATAACATTATGTTATTACTAGATGGCTAATTTTTTATTTTTATTTTTTTAAAAAAATTCTTACCCTTTTTAGAAATTATTTTAAATGGCAAAACTACTAAAAATATTTATAATTAATAGCAAAATATACCGTATATCTATGATAGACTGCAATAGATTATTATATGTGTCTACCGTGATAAATCGCGATAGACTACTATCTATGTCTATCGTGACACATATAGTAGTCTATCGCAGATCAACAGTGAAATTTTGCTATATTTGTAAAGATTTTGGTTTCTTTTGCTATATTTGAAAAGAGCCCTAAACTTTAAGTCTAGTTTCAAAAATACTTTTATTCTTTTAAAAGTTGCAATATTACTTCAGACCCAAAGTATTAGCAGAAATAATACAATCACTACAAGAAATTTACCTATTCCCAACGACCAAAACAGTCAGAAAAAGTCAAAAAACAGTCGGGAAAGCCTTTTCCGACAGCTTTTATACTGTTAGGATCGTGACCGGGATAGCCTCGTCTGGAAAACCTTTTCCCGACGGAAAAAAGTCATTCCGTCGGGAATTAATGATTTCTCGACGGAAAACTCCAACCGGTTTTCTCCCGACGCACATAACCTAGCGTCGGAAAAAGTGACTTCTCCCGACGCCAAAGATTGCTTTATGATGTCGGGAAAATGCCTTCTCTCGACGGTTGGGAGTCGTGAATAATAGCGTCTCCCGACGGTTATGCATTGAGAGAAGGGCTTTCTCCCGACGGGTATGCGTCGGGGAAGGGCTTTCTCCCGATCGTTATGTGTTTGGAGAAGCGCTTTCTCCCCACGGTTATGCCTCAGGAGAAACACTTTCTCCCGACGCTCATAAGTTTGCGTCGGGAAATATCACTTTTCCCGACGATAAAAGTTGGTTGAAAAGTGATTTCTCCCAACACATTATAATACCGTCAGGAGATAAGAAATAGAAAATTTCCCTTCTTCTTTACATCCCGATGGTGGTGCTATGCGTCGGGAGAACTAATCTCTCCCGACGCTCACTAAAGTTCGTCGAGATAGACATAGTTTTCGAGACAAAATAAAAAAAAATGGTCGGCATAGCTACTTTTTTCCGACCCAAAAAAAAAACCGTTAGAAAAGGCTACTTTTTTAGCTCTCATCGGAAAAACCAAAATTTCTTGTAGTGAATGCAAAAAAATTTGTAGATATGGCAAAATTTAATTCTAGCTCTCGGAGTCTATCAGTGAAAGACTATATCACTTATAAATTTTGCTATTTGCAATTGTTTTAAAATATTGCTATACTTTTAGTTATTATTTCTAGAAGGGTTACTCATTGCAATTACCCTATCTGTAACTTTTTGCAAATGTTTGAAAACTCTCTTTCAAATAAAAATTGTTTTGAATGTTGAACAAAAATTGAAATTAGCTGGAATGGTGTGGCGGCAAAAATTAGGGTCACACTACTCCAAGCCACCCCACAACGTTCTCCCAAACTCAATTTGAGTTTAACATTTTAATGGAAAATAGTTTTAAAATATTTATGAAAGGTCAAAGGATAAAATTGCACCTTTCAAAAGAATAGATGTGTTTTTTAAATCAAAGATAAAGTTGTAATTTTTTTTTTTTTTGAAATTTAGCCTTACCCGGGAGGAACCGATTAAAAATGATAATAATAAAATTTAGGAAATGATGTGTATGATTGGATTTCACTATAGTTTTACCCTTGAAGTTCTCAAGTTTTTAGGTTTAATTGTAAATTTAATCCTTATAATTTAGAAAAACTTAGAATTTTGTCTCTGTGGTTTATAATTACAATTTAGTCCCTATGATTTGAAAAAACACTCAATAGTACTCCTTATAGTAAAGCTAAAAGATCATAGGGACTAAATTTGAACTTTTAAAATCATAGGGACTAAATTTTGAATTTCTCCAAACCATAGACACCAAATTTATATTTCAACATACTTTTTAATATTTGCTAAAATAGATATTTTAAAAATTTATTGACTAAAATAAAATAAATAAATAAATTTAGAAGCTAAAAGATATTTTAAACAATTTATATACCAAATTGGAATAATATTGAAAATTAACAAATCGAAATATGTTTTTTAAGGGCTCTTTTCAAATATAGCAAAAGAAACTAAAATATTATAAATATAGCAAATTTCACTATCTATCTGCGATAAGTCACAGTAGACTATTATTTATGTCACAATAAATATAGATAGTAGTCTATCGTAACCTATCGCAGATAGACAGTGTATTTTGTTATTAATTGTAGATATTTTCAACAGTTCTTCTATTTGAGATAATTTCTCTCTCTCTTTTTTTTTTTTTTTTGTTGTTTATAACCTAATTCGAGTTTTAAATTACTTTTATAAGGGATGTGAGTGAAATTTTTAAACCTCCAATCTATTGGAAGAAAAGTAATATCTCGATGAATTAAGTTATAAAGTATAAAGACTATTATTTTTCAATCTTATATCAAATTTTAATGAGTTATTCAAGTCAAATTTTAATTTAAATGCATTTACAAATTTTGGAAAACAATATTAGACATTATGATGAATTCAACACTTTTAATATATACTTTTTCTCATTCTAAAATCATTTTTTTACACATTTTTTACTCTAAAAGAGACTTTAATATATATTTTTCAGTGGAGCGTGTTGTTCCGTGGTGTAGGTTGAGGCAAGAGCTAGCTTTTAGTGAAGGAATTTCGACTAGCTTTAGATGCGAGACTCATTCCTCTTTGAATGTAAGTTGTCTCTTAAATCATTTTGGGACATGTTGATGGATCGAGAGCTATCATTATAATGAAATACAGCCCTCGATTGAACATTTCCAATATCTTCATAGGATCCAACGAATTAAAATCATTTTCATTTTTACACCACCTTGTCCTTTTTATTTGTTGCTTTTAATAATAATTTGACTTTTTAATCATAATTCAAATATTCACTCAACAACTCTCAATAGTTGTTGGTGTGCATCACAATTGTGCTTAGAAATACAATCTTTGTGATTAATTGAGTGAATTATTAATGATAATATGATTGCGATGACACTAAATGTCTTCTAAACTTTTGTTTGGATGATTATTCAAGCATAGCCAACATATATATATATCAACCATTTTTTCGGTTCCTAAGTTTTGAGTTTAATTTTTATTTGGTTCCTAAGTTTTAAAATACTACACTTTTATATTTGAATTTTGAATTTAATTTCTAGATTTCTTAGTTTTAAAATTTTACATTTATACCCTTAAGTTTTTAATTTAGTTTTTCATTTGGTCTCTAAATTTTAATCTTTTACACTTTACCCTTGAGTTCCTACTAATACTCACTTTAGTATTTGATATTAACTTTAACATAACAAATTTAAAATAGTTATGATGTGAACATTTTCAATTAATTTAATAGTGATGGAAAATTAGTAAAAATTAATTTAGTAATAATAAGTTTAATTATTTTAAATTAATTAATATACATTCACACCAATGACTAAAAGTGAGTATTTAATGAAAATTAAGGTTAAAAGTATAAAACTTGTAGTCCTAGGGATCAAATTGAAACGAACTTCCAACTCAAGATTAAATAACATTTTAAAACCTATAGACCAATTAGTAAAAACTAGACCCAACATCTAGGTGTGAAAAAAATATTTCTCTCTATAATGTATAACTCTTCATTCCAAAGTTATCAATAGCAAATATGTAACGCCACAAGCCCAAGAATCGAAACCCAGATTCAACACCTGATGGCCTTGACATTTCCCTATGACCTGGCAAAGGTCCTTTTGGCATGCTTCCTAGAAAATTTTTTATGAGGTTACCCTATATAAAACTACTCCAAGCTAAGCACATATAACTTTAAGTTCCTATTATTGAGCCACCAAAAAAAGAAAAGCACACATTATTGGTATAGGTAATAAATTTCAATTTTTTTAAGTCTTTCTTAACCATACTTTCATATTTTCAATATCTCCCTCATTTGAGCCACAGTAAAGTAAAGAAATGTATACCTTGTTGATATAGGTAGTAACTTTTAATTTTTTTTTTTTAAGCGTTTCTTAACCATACTTTCATATCTTTACAATCCCTCTCACTTGGATGTGTTCTCGCTATATTCATATACCTCTCTTGAACTCAGGCATTACACAATATTATTCTCAATTCCTTATAATAATACAAAATGAAATAACATAAAAGATTAAATACAGTTTTTATTTTTCAGTAACTGGATGTTTAAAAATTCTATATTAAGTTTTCACACAGATCAAATATATGTTTAATTTTGTTAATAGACGTATTGTTTGGTTGTTGTTTGTAAATATATTTGAACATACCACTTGAACAAGCCATTTAGAAGGACAAAATTTTTTTTGGATAAAGAGTATGTTAGATTTTATTGATGAACTAATAGTTGAATTTCACGTGTCAAATATCACTTACGTGACATTCATATACTTAAATAGAGTTTTTAAACAATAATTCAATAATAAATTGTATTATTTAACAAATCTCTAACAATTTCTTTATGAAAGGACGTAATTGAAAATTTGAAAAGATGGATTAAATCAAGAAATTATCTGAACGAATAGATTTAGTTAAAATTAGCTTATAAAAGTATGTAATTTAGCTTAAATTTTAATTTAGTTTTTATACTTTCAGTTTTTTTTTTTTTTTCTTTTCTAAATCATAGTTTTTGTATTTTCAAAACCTCCATTTTGGTTGTGTTATACTTATACTGTCAAAATGTTTATTTAGGATAATGTAAATTTAAAAATGGATTTTTGGTCCATTTGTCTTCCATTTTACCTTATTTTTTTCAATACGGACAAAACTTGGTGTTTTAAAAGTATATTGAAGAAATGGACACAACTTAAAAAATATATATAGAGACTAAAATATAGTATTTGATATATATATATATATATATACAAATTTTGTACCTAACAAATTAGATGGTGGGATCTATTTCTTATTATACATATCATTTGTGTAGATTTAAACATTGATTCTTATAGTCAATTTCAACCTAGCTTCTAACATCTTAAAATACACAACTAAAATATTAGAAGTTCACATCCTTACTTCCACACATGTTGTTCAACTTTTTTTAGAAAAAAAGTGTTATATTATATGTTAGATTATTAATATATATATACTCACAAATTATGGGATTAGTTTCAATGATGCTCCTAGACTTTGAAAAGTTTCATCTTAGCCTCTAAACTTCGAAAAAAAAATATATGTTTTGAAGACTTTTGTAGTTAAACTCATGAATAAAAAAGTTTGAGTATGTTTATGTATTGCTTAAGTGAACAAATCTAAGAAAATAGGGTAAGTATATTGGGGATTACAACTAACGAAAAAAATCATAAACAAAAAAAAATTTTAAAAAATTGGGTAGGAGGTTGAAATGAGAAAGAAGATAACATGTATGGTTCATAGATGCACCATGTGTCTGTATTTTTTCTAATAAATGTGCTTAGATTTATTCTCATGAGTAGATAGAAAAGTTTTGTTTATAAATTTAACGATAAATGCTTGCGAAAGCTGTTTCGAAAGAACTTCAACCTTTAAGAGGATTGAAATGAAACTTTTCAAACTTTGGAGTATAATTAAAATCAACTACATAGTTCATGAGTATTTTTTTCAAGATAAAAACTATAAAGTGCATTATTTAATTGTGGAGTGAAATTGTTTTTTTTCCCCCAAAAAAGTACTATATTATTGCAACTAAATATCATGTAATTAAATTAAATCAACGACTTCTTTTTGTGGGCTAATGTTGATACATAGGCTCATGTCACATATGTTTGGGCCTCGAAAAATCATGGCACTTGGACCACAGCCCATTGGATACTAAGATGAAATTTTTAGCCTATGGACCTATACAGAACTAATATTTCATAAATGTCTCGAGATTTTAAAATTTTTCATATCTAGATTTAAGCTGCGTATGTTTTTTATGTTATCAACCTTTTTCACCAATTCTCTCTCATCACTCAATTAAATATATATATATATATATATATATATATCCTTTAAAATATTAAAGATTTATTTCGTAGGCAATCCAAAAACATAAATTTGAAAACAAGGGATTCAATAAAAACAGTGTTCTATTTCATATTTTCAAATATGTGTTTGGTAGCAGCTTCATAAATTAAATTTTAATTTAAAAAATTCTTCAAAATGTGTTTGATAATGTATTTACAATCCATAAAACTAATTATAGTTACTCACAAAATATTTAGTTGAATAAAAATTAATATTAATTAATTTATGAACTTGGTTTATGTTAAAAAATTTAAATAATTATTATTTTCTAATGGCATATAATTTATAATATATTATATAGTATTTAATTTAATTTAATAAAAATAATTGAGTTTGTGAAATACTGTATTTATTTGGGTTGTTTTCAAATATAGCAAATGAGTTCAAATATTTATAAATATAGCAAAATATCAATTTTATCAATAATAGACACTAATAGACATTTATCAGTATCTATCGCTGATAGATAGTAATAGATTATAGTAGTGTATTAGTGTCTATTATTGAGACAGTGACATTTTACTATATTTGAAAATATTTTCAACAGTTTTGTCATTTGAAACAATTACCCTATTTATTGATGTTTTTATTCTTTTAAATATAATTTTACATTTCAAAACTTTAAAACTCAAAATCTGAAAACATAAAAATGTTGTTTTCGAATTTGTACTGTTTAGTTCGAAAAATTTAAAAATAGTTTCCAAAAAATTGAATTCAAAAGGCGAGGACAGAAGCAAGGATGAGGTAAATTCCCCCACAGGGGAAGACGGAAGTAAGGATGGGGGTAAATCCCCCCACAGGGGTGGGGACGGGAAAGCCCCTCCGCCCGCCCCGCCCGGACCCCGTTGCCAACCCTATGTACATGAAAATGTTATTCGAATTTGAAGGTAACAAATTATGTTTATATTTGTTTTAAGAAATTAATCCTAGTAATCTCTAAAATTTTAATACATCAATTAATAAAAATATTAATTATTTAATAATAAAAAGATCACTTTGATTAGACAACTAATTACAAGTACTATTAAAAAGATGAATACTTACACTAAGTTGAAATACCTAATACTAAAAAGAAAATTAAAGAAAAATTGAAACAAATACTAAAATTAACTAATTAGTATTTTTATTAAGTGTCCTTAATTAATTTAATTAATTATATTTTTCGAGATGTTTTCAAATATAGCAAAATGAGCAAATTTATTCACAACTATAGCAAAATGTAGTGATAGATGTTGATAGAATACTATCATCTATCACTGTCTATCAGTGTTCAGTTATCTATCGATATCTATCACTATCTATCACTAATAGCGATAACATTTTTTTATATTTAAAAATATTTTCAATAGTTTTGCCATTTAAAATAATTACTCATATTTTTATCATTAAAAATAAATTAAATTACTATATGTTACAGTCAATTATTTAATTTTAGTTAGGTAGAGTTCACTATTATTAATTAAAAATTTAATTTGAATCAATTAACTTTAATTAACTTAACATAATGAAATATATGTTAATAAAAAATATACAAAAATTAATGTTAAAAAAAGAGAAAAATATGATATATTAAAAATGAAAGTTAATAAGAAATGTTTGAAAAATGTTTGAAAATCATGATATGTTAATAATGAATAATGTGATTAAAAGTAAATGAAGTTATCTTAAATGACAAAATTGTTGAAAATATTTACAACTAATAGTAAAATACATTGTCTATCTGTGATGAACTATTATCTATGTAATGATAAACACAAATATTAGTCTATCACAATTTATCGCGGTCTATCGTAGATAAATTGTGATAGACTACTATCTGTGTCTATCGTTACATAGATAGTAGTCTATCGCGGTCTATCGTAGATAGATAGTGAAATTTTGCTATATTTGTAAATATTTTAGTTTCTTTTGCTATATTTGAAAAGAACCCTAAAAGTAATCTGAATAAATAATTTTTTTATTATATAAAACATAATTATAATTATTGAAAAATGAATTTCCATACTAAATTTAACTAATCTTAATTTATTCATTAAGTATATCTAAGATATTAGTAGCTAATTAATGAGTGATTTTCATTTAATAAATTTTTATTTGTAAAAGTAAATTAAATAAACATTTTAATAAATTATTATTGATTTATTAAAACAAATAATTATATTAATTTTGTTAAATTAATATCAATTAATTAATTAACTATTTTTTAAATAAAATTGTATGTAAAATGGAAAAATAGAAGAAGGGTTGAAAAAAAAATCCAACATTATTTTAAATTTAATTTACTCATTCTTTGTTTATAAGTCAACTTACAAGTTTGTTTATATGTTCTCAACACAACTATTTAAAACATTACTAACCATGTACAAAAACAGATGTTAGGAAACTACTATATATAAAAAGTTAGAAGTCCAAATAAGAACACTAGAAAAGTAGTATATATAGAGCACTCCGAGTAAATTAAAATTTAATTATCTAGATTTGTTTTGATTAAATATTTGGAGAAATTAGAATTTAATAAGAAAAAGAAGGAAGGGTGAAGTCAAATCATGATAAAGTTGTAAATATGTATAGGCAATGCCACATCCCTAATCAATAAACATTAGGTGAATAAGAGCAGAAAATTTAATGAAAAACACGAACTTACTTGTAACAAATAGTGACAACAACAAGAAGAAACTAAGGTCGAAGATTGTCTGGAAAAAAAAATTAATAGCACAACAACTATTAGAGAAGGAAATGTGCAACCACCAAAAACGTTCTTAAAAAGTGCTACTTTGACTCTCAGAAAAACCTTATATAAAGATAGACCAATATAACGAAAACTATTACGAATGCAAATAGCTAAAGTAAAGCTTCCTTATAATGTGATATATTTGAATTATGTACACAAGTGCAAGTGATGGTGATGTGCTTAGTGAAAATGACTAAAACAACACATTACAAGTCAACAATAAATTAGAATACATTAAAGGCAGACAGTAGCATGCAAGATAACAAAAAAACTCATTTTATATATTATCCCATAGAAATTACAATGCATCCTTTCGATTCGCTTCACTTTTGTGTTCCCCACATTAGTAAATTTCAAAGTGGAATATCTATAAATACTAGAGTCAAGATTATTAGTTTGTTACTTATTTCTTAATATTTAATCGCATCTAATCAATTTAGATTATTTTATTAAGATTGCATTTAAAAATTAGGAAAACATCAATTTTTATTTGTGTCAGACTTTTAATTAACAAAATGGGTGATTAGAGTTCATGCATAAACGATTTTTTAAAAAAATCCTAATCAAAAGCAAATAAATTCTTTTATGAATGTTTGGGAGTTTAATTGATAGAGTTATAAGTCTCACATCATGTTTATTACAAATGAGTGTAATGAACAGTATAAATTGATACATCTATGAAAATTCATATTTTAAAATGATACAATTATTAATTTGATATTTTAATTGATACAACAATCAAAATTTAGGGGTACAAACTAAAATTTTTCTTAAACTTAAAAAAAAAATTAAGGATGAAATCCTTGTAATGATGTTTTAATTAATAACAAAAATTAAATTCCATGTACAAATGGCCCATTAGCTCAGTTGGTTAGAGCGTCGTGCTAATAACGCGAAGGTTGCAGGTTCGAGACCTGCATGGGCCAGTATAATACTTTCATATATGAAATTCTATTATTTTGTCATCTATTTTAGTTTAAATAAAAAAAAATTCTAAAATACTTTAGTTTAAGACTTTCATGGCTATTTGTTTTTGAAAAATTTGTACATGCCTCAAAACCAAGGGTCCAAATGAAAAATGGCATCTTCTAAAAATGAATATGGTTTAACTAAACTTTTTGAAAATATGTTCAATTTAAACTAATTTTATATTTTTAAATTAAATCAATAAAATTTCTAATTGATGCTAAACAACATGATTGATAAAAGTTATGTAAAAATATACTCATAACAATATCAACCAACAAGGACATGGAATTAAAATTAAATGCAATAAATAATTAGGAAAGAGTTAGGGAAGAGGACACCATAATTTATTATAGGGGTTCAGTCAAACTCGACCTACATCCACTTTTTTAAGCGCCTTTTGGGATTTCGATTGAAAATCTCCTTTTGACTATTTTCACGGAAGGGAATTGAACCGCTACCTTGCTCCTTTTCCGAGTTCAAAAGCAAACTCAATCTTTTTCACGAGTTAGGATCCAACTGTTACAATATTTTTAAGTTTTAAATCACACAATAAAACTCTCTAAAAAGAGTAGGTGTACAAATTTGAACTCACAATATGTTAATCCTCACAATACAATAAAAATATCTCTCTAGAATAAGATGAAAAGAAAAAAAAAATTGAGAGCACAGAGAGAGAGCAACAATGGTGACCTTTTGCAAATTTTTTAGGATTGTAAAGTTGCAGAAGTTAAAACAATTTTGCAGAAGATGAAGAATAAAAAGAGATGGAAGTGGTGTAAAAAGTGGATTTTAATTTGGGTCATTGGATTGTTCAAAAAGTAAAATGAAATGTGGAGATTAAAATTAAAAAGTTTTTTTTTCTTTTTATTTTAAAGACAACTAGCCATCAGATCGAGGTGGAGAGTATATGAATTTAAAATTCCAAAACTATATGATAGAAAATGGAATTGTATCCCAACTCTCACTGCTTGGTACACCTCAGCAAAATGGTGTATCAGAAAGGAGAAACAGAACCCTATTAGACATAATTCGGTCTATGATGAGTTATGGTCAATTGTCAGTCTCGTTTTGAGGTTATGCAGTAACAATTGCATTATATATTTTGAACAATATTCCATCCAAAAGTGTTTTTGAAACTCCTTTGGAATTATGGAGAGGTCGTAAAGGTAGTTTACGATACTTCATAATTTGAGGTTGTTCGACACATGTGCTTGAGACAAATCCTAAGAAATTGGAACCTCATTTAAGAGTATGCCTATTTGTAGGGTATTCTAAGGAAACGAGAGGTGGTCTCTTCTTTGATCCAAAACAGAATAAATTATTTGTATCAACAAATGCTACATTTTTTGGAAGAAGATCGCATGAGAGAGCATATAATGCGCAATAAAATAATGTTAAACGAACTTTCCAATGAAACTACTAAAACTTCAACCAGAGTTGTTGAAGAAGCTGGTACATCAACAAGAGTTGTTGATGGGGCTTCATCAAGTCATATACATCCTCCTCAAGAGTTTAGAGAGCCTCGGCGTAGTGGAAGGTTTATAAACCCACCTACTCGTTATTTGGGTTTAACTGAAACTCAAGACATCATACCAGATGATGAAGTGGAGAATCCATTGACCTATAATTAGGCAATGAATGATGTGAACAAGGATGAATGGGTTAAAGTTATGGATCTTGAAATGAAGTCTATGTACTTCAATTCAGTATGGGAATTTGTGGATCAACCTAAAGGGATAAAATCAATAGGATGCAAATGGATCTATAAGAGGAAAAGGGTTATACCTAGGTTGAGGGAATGGACTATGAAGAAACTTTCTCACCTGTTGTCATGCTTAAGTCTATCCCGATACTCTTGGCCATTGCCACATATTATGACTATAAAATATGGCAAATGGACGTCAAGACTGCTTTTTTTAATGGTAATCTTGAAGAGACCATTTACATGAAACAACCAGAATGATTCATTCAACAAGGTCAAGAGCAAATGGCTTGCAAGCTCAATCGGTCCATTTATGGAATAAAACAAGTATCTCGATCTTGAACTATAAGATTTGATACTGCGATCAAGTCTTACGGCTTTGACCAAAATCTTGATGAATCTTGTGTCTACAAGAAAATCATCAACAATTTAGTAGCTTTCTTGTTGTATATGGATGATATCATACTCATTGGGAATGATGTAGGTTTTCTGACGGATGTAAAGAAATGGCTAGCTGCCTAATTCCAAATGAAAAGTTTAGGTGAGGCACAATTTGTTCTAGGGATCCAGATCATAAGGGATCAGAAGAATAAAACATTAGCCTTGTCTCAAGCATCATATATTGACAAGATGCTTGTCAGGTATTCGATGCACAATTTCAAGAGGGGCTTATTGCCTTTTCGACGTGGAATTATATTGTCTAAGGAACAGTGTCCTAAGACTTCTCAAGAGGTTGAGAAAATGAGGCGAACTCCCTATGCATCGGCTGTAGGTAGCCTAATGTATGTCATGTTGTGTACAAGGCCTAACATTTGCTATGTAGTTGGGATTGTCAGTAAATATCAGTCCAATCCAATATTTCACTGAACTGCAGTTAAAACCCACCTCAAGTATCTTCGAAGAACAAGAAACTACATGCTTGTGTATGAGGCTAAGGATTTGATCCTTACAGGATACACAAACTCTGATTTTCAGACTGATAACGATTCTAGAAAATCCACATCAAGATCAGTGTTTACTCTTAATGGAGGGGCTGTAGTTTGGTGAAACACAAAGCAAGGTTGCATTGCTAACTCTACCATAGAGGCAGAGTATGTAGTTGCTAAAGAGGTTGTTTGGCTTAAGAAGTTTTTGACAGACATTGTTCCAAACATGTCAATGCCCATCACACTTTATTGTGATAATAGTGGTGTTGTGGCAAATTCCAAAGAGCCTAAAAGCCACAAACGAGGAGACGTGATCGTCATGTAGATTGCTTCAGAGCACAATATTGCTGATCCATTTACAAAGGCTCTCACGGCTAAAGTGTTTGAGGGTCATTTGGAAAGTATAGGTCTACGGGACATGTCACATCTAGTCTAGGACAAATAGGAGATGGGTATAGAGTTATGCCCTAGTTTATATGTATTGTACACCCCACTAGCTTTAGAACAAGTGGGAGATTGTTGGGACTTGTGTCCTAAATCTCTTGGGGTCTCGTAGTTTTGTAAATTGTAAATACATTTTATTTATTCAATAAAATAAGAAGTTATTTTATTTATCTTTTGCATTAACTCAATCCAATAAACTAAGATTTCGTGGTTATTTTATGTAAACTTAAACATGTATGTGGTTGACATACACGAGGATAGATCATGTTTAAGTAATAACCAAAACATCTATAGTATAGGAATAAGGTTGGGTGTCTTATTCTGGTAACATTACGGATACAACCTACTTTGTAATCATTACAAAGAGTTGTGAGTGTAACAAACAATTTGATCCTAATCGTTCATGTGGACACATGTGAGTTGGGGTATCCTATACAAAGAGTTTGTATAAGACTAGACCGCGAAATGTTTAATTTCTCTTTGTAACACCGTTAATTGAAGAAGTTAACATTTCATAGGACGATATAGGTGATTCGACCTTTCCTGAGTAAGTTATGAACTCCTGTCTATGAGGACAATTGTAACGACCCGACTAATACAATCTAATCGGACCATTACTCAATGCATGCAAATTTTCAAGAAAGACACTCTGCGGAATAGTAAGAAAGAAAAAGTGCTTCTCATGGAAATTTCTGTTTATTTAAACTCAAGAAAAACAATGCATAACATATAAGAGGGAATTTTGGTTCGGGGTACCCCTAATAAAATCAATAAAATTTCATGAACAGGAACCCACATACAAAATAAAAGACAAGCCTCAAAACAAAATTTGACAATTGAACAAAACTCATTAAAACATGCAGTACTAAGCGGAAGCTACTACGGGTCTCGTGAAGCCATCAAGCATTCCTCTTGTCATTCGCCAGCACGTTCTTTCCCTTACCTGAAAAAAAAAATATAAGATGAAAGGATGAGTAATTATATTACTCAGTAAGTGACCCCACTACCGGAGCCGGGCTAGGCACCCAAGTCCTTTAAGTGCATCAACCATAAGACATGCATATCTAACATACTTTTATAGGGAACTGGTTATACTCGCCCTACAGTTGGTTTTGGATGTCCACAAACCTCTGATCCCCGAAGGAACTCTTACCTCTGGTGATCCCGAAGGAACACAAACCTCTAGTGTACTCGAAGGAGCACAACCTCTAGTGAACTCGAAGGAACACAAACCTTTAGTGAACCCGAAGGAACACATCCTCTAATGACCCCGAAGGACCACAACCTCTAGTGAACCCGAAGGAACACATCCTCTAGTGACCCTGAAGGACCACAACCTCTAGTGAACCCGAAGGAACACGTCCTCTAGTGACCCCGAAGGACCACAACCTCTAGTGAACATCCAACCGACGTAGGGGAGTTACCACTACCCATCATACATGCTCAATCAAATTCGCACTCCTTCCATTCCATAAATTCATACATTAACAGTACTGTTCATAAACATCTTATAGTACAAACATATGCATTATCATTCACATAAATCCTTTAGACATGGGAATTTCATACAAGCATGCTATATCACATGGGGCTTAGATATTCTACTACATCACGGCAACTAACATATGGCGAGAAGACGGTTCAGGTAGTAAGACCACTTAACTGAGCAATTATATTAAATTATCCACACATCAGTTCTTGTAAAATTCCTGGACAATTGTGAATAGAATTTCCCCAACCTAGGTTAGTCCACAAGTCTAGTCCCACCACAATTTAATTCCAAGTAAATTTAAAAGTGTTCTTACCCAAGCGTGGCTTAACTCGCAGTTGCCTCTAATCCTTTTACCCAACGCAACTTCCGGTCACCTAAGAGATTTTAACCACATAAGTCTAAATCCCCAATAGTTTACTAAACTACGCCACAAATTTCCTTGGGTCCGAGTTACTCACCCAAACATTACCGGTTTGGTGACGAGTAATCATGCGAGCGTTTGACTGAAGCGGCAGCGGTACTGACCAAAACGGCAGTGGTGGCGCGGAGGAGGAATGACCGGCGGCGACTGATGCTGGAAGGCGGCGCGGAGGAGGAACCGGCGGCTCGACGCAAGGGAGAGAAGGAGGAGTCAAAGGCGGCGGCGGCGGCTGCTGCAGTCGCGAGAAGAAGAAGAAGAAGAAGAAGAAGAAGAAAAAGAAGCCGAGAGGGGGGGGGCGGCGGCGCGAGAGAGAAGGGAAAGTTCTTTTCCCCCTTTTTTTTTAATTGGCACGCAAACCGAGGAGCTTATTTATAACAAAACCCGAATCCCCATTAATTCCACTTTTCCCTTTATTATTCCCCCTTTTCTTCTTTTTTCCAACCAAACAAAATAAAATAAAATAAAATAAAATCTTCTATAAAATAAGATTTCCTTCAATTACTCCAATCCTACCAAATTTATTCCCTTTATTTTACTTGCCCCAAAATAAAATTATCCATAAATGCATGAATACATATAAATAACTATATTTTCCCTTTCATACATGATAACTTAAATTAATTTACTATGAGGATTTACCTCAATGATTTGGGGTTGTTACAACAATCCTTTGGTCTCTATAGGTGAGAGTGGTCAGATTGCTGACTCAATGTGCCTACCATTTTGGGGATTTGTCTGAATAGGGAGTTGAGAACATATCTTCACAAGATGGAATTCACTCCTTCCATGTTTAGGGTAAGTTGATAAATTACTCCTTCAATGGCTGGTTCTGGGTCTTAAACAATAAGGCCTCACCCTCTCATTGGCCAAAGAGGGGTTAATTTATAGTTGGACTATAAACAGTTTGTTTATTAGAGGAATCAGTGGTACTTAAGGAGATAAATATAACTATAGGGATAAAACGGTAATTTGACTCAATTGTAGTTATGAGTAATTTGTGAAAGGTCGACTTATTGTTGATTAGTTACTTCCGTGGACACATAAATATATCTATATTGCAAAGAGGGCAGCTGTAGATCTTTAGTGGAGTGACCTACAGTTAATGAATATTGATTAATCTAATTAAAGAGTTTAATTGATTGATCTCATATTATTGGAGCTTCTAATCTATAAATCTATAAGGTCCCCTTGCTAGCTCATTAATGATTCGTATAAGAATCAAATGTTTTGGTTTAATTTGAATTGTTCAAATTAATAAGGGAGTTAATTGTATTTGATACAATTAATATAATATATATAGATAAATTATAATATAAAGTTTATTTTGAATGAAATTCAAAATTTATATTTTATGTTATAAGTGAGATAAATATTTAAATAAGATTTAAATATTAATTATATGAATGAGATTCATATAAAAACTATAGGTTAAAATTAATATGAATGAGATTCATATTAAAACTATAGGTTACGTGAGAGAAGCTTATTTGAATATGATTCAAATTTAAATTTAATATGAGATATTTAATTTATTAATTAATTAATTTTATTTAATCATATATGTTAAAGCTAATTTAATATATATTGTAATGAAATTTATTTTAATTTAATATTATTTTTTATTTAAAATAACTCCCACGTGGGGAGTTATTTTTGGCTTCTCTCTCACATTGGTTTCATGTAAAAAGAAAGGGAGAAGGAAAAAGTGGGGGAGACACATGGAAGTTGCACGAGTGTTCTGTGAGAAAAACTTTTTCTAAAAAAGTTCTTCCGTCTCAAAATTCTCTCTTCCTCTCAAGAATTATTCTCCCTTACCAAAAACAATAGAGAGCCCACCACTCCTTTTTTTATTCTTCCTAGAGAATAGGAAGGAAGATTTCTTGGCGGTGTCCTAAGAAGAACTATTGTATTATTTGTTGGAGGTTTTTCTCTGGTTCGTGACTTGGTGAGAAGAAAACATCCTACTCCGAAAACAGTCTTCAAAGGTAGAAAACTTTTAATCCTTAAATATTATCAATAGCATGCTAATTGTTTTGTTTCTCCAAATTCTGTATTCTCTGTAATTTGTGTTTTTCAAAAAGAAAATTATTGGCACATGGCGATCACGTGCTTCTGTTAGGGATTCAATCCCTTCATCTACAAACAACGATTTTAATGGGTCTATGCCTACTACAATGTCCGATATGCATCTGACACCAAGTATGCCTCCTGTCTTCTATGGGCCGTTGGAAACTCCAATTCTGCATCTTTTATCTTCGATTTTTTTCCTTTGTTCAAAGTCTCACTCTAGTTTCTCGATCTCGATTCTAGCTCATTCTTCTAGTTCCTCATCAAACACAACTGCAATTTTTTTCTTAGTGAAAAAACTGCAAAACGAAGAAGCGAAGAAAGGAGAGAAAAAAATGCAGAACAAAGAAGAAGAAAATGCATAAGAAAAAAGGAGGAAGAAGGAGGAAAACATAGAAAAAAAATGGAAGAAAAAGATGAAGAAGGCGACAATGCAGATCCAACAAGAAATGGAAGAAGAAGAAGAAGCAGAATAAGAAGAGTGCAAAAGAGAAGAAAAAAAACATAGAAAAAAAATGCATTTTTTTCTTTCCAAATCGAGCATTTGAAAAATGGAGAAGAAGGAAGAAAGGCATTTTTGGTTAAAGTGGTAATTTCTCATAGTGTTAACCTAAGCAAAGGGCCAAAATTCATTTGTTTTCAAATTTGGGGTTAATTTTTATTTGGACTCCAATAAAGGCTCTATTGGAGAAGGAGAAGGAGAAGAAGAACGCAAGAAAAATGTAAAAGAAGAGGAAAAACGCAAGAAAGAAATGGAAGAAGAAGAAGACAACGATGCGTCACCGATAAAAAAACAAATAGTTAGAAGAAAAAATGCAAAAAAATGACCAAACAAAAAAGAAGAAGAAAAAACAAAGAAAAAAAGAGCTACAAAAGAAAGATGGAAAAAGGAAAAAAGGGTTAGAATAGTTTCAAAAGATAACACGTCTCCAAAAGACCAAAATTCATTTATTTTGAAACTTAGTATTGTAAAGGGACCTCTATACAAATATTCCAAGTTTATTTGAGTTTTTGTTTAATTGTTGGTGAGCTATTTGGTCTAGATGTTACATTTGGAATTCGAGAGGGTTTCTAATGCCTGTCCAGCTAGTGTAAAGGTCGTTTTGGGTGTTTTGGAATTTGGAGGTTTTCTACGGCCTACGCAGAACTCCATGGCAGAAGATACTGAAGCTTAAGTTCAAAGGTCCAAAACCCGCCAAAGCATGAGTTCCATTGTTAATGGCTTTTCTCTTTCGCTTTTGGTCTTTAACAACTTTATATCTGCCATTGAAAACATCTACCAAATTTCTACAATTGTATGCAGCTTCAACTTTCACTACGACCCAAACAATCTCATCCACGAGGAAAACTTTCTCTAATATATTTCAGGAATGCTCCAATCGGAGAGCTCTAAAACCAGGTAAGGAAGCTCATGCTCACATGATTTTATCTGGGTTCCAACCCAGTGTGTTTGTGGCCAATTGTTTGATCCAAATGTATGTCAAATGTTGCACTCTAGAGTATGCATTTAAGGTGTTTGAGGAAATGCCGCAGAAGGATATTGTGTCTTGGAACACCATGGTTTTTGGGTGTGCAGGGGCTGGGAAGATGGAGGTTGCGCAGGCGGTGTTTGATTCCATGCCTCACCATGGAGATGTGGTTTCATGGAATTCTTTGATTTCTGGATACTTGCAAAATGGTGACATACAAAAGTCAATCGCTATCTTTTTGAAAATGAGAGAAATGGGAGTTATGTTTGACCATACTACGCTGGCGGTTTCTTTAAAAGTTTGCTCTCTATTGGAAGACCAGGTTCTGGGAATTCAGATTCATGGTATTGCAGTCCAAGTAGGTTTTGATTATGATGTTGTGACAGGGAGTGCCCTAGTGGATATGTATGCAAAGTGTAATAGATTAGAGGATTCACTTGGTGTTTTCTCTGAATTGCCAGATAAGAATTGGATTTCATGGAGTGCTGCAATTGCAGGCTGTGTTCAGAATGATCAGTTGGTTAGGGGCCTTAAACTATTCAAAGAGATGCAGAGAAGGGGAATTGGGGTGAGTCAATCTACTTATGCTAGTGTCTTCAGGTCTTGTGCAGGTTTATCAGCCTCTAGATTAGGTACTCAATTGCATTGTCATGCATTTAAGGCTGACTTTGGATCTGATGTTGTTGTAGGAACTGCTACTATGGATATGTATGCTAAGTGTGACAACATGTCTGATGCCCACAAGCTATTTAGTTTGTTACCAGACCATAACTTGCAATCTTACAATGCCATGATAATTGGGTATGCTCGAAATCAGCAAGGGTTTCAAGCTTTAAAGCTGTTTCTTCGGTTGCAGAAGACCAGTTTCAGTTTTGATGAAATATCCCTTTCTGGTGCGTTAAGTGCAGCTGCAATGATCAAAGGGCACTCTGAAGGGCTTCAGCTACATGGATTAGCCATTAAGTCTAATTTATTGTCAAATATTTGTGTTTCAAACGCCATCCTCGATATGTATGGCAAATGTGGAGCTTTAGTTGAGGCTTCTTGCCTGTTTGATGAAATGGAAATAAGGGATGCGGTGTCTTGGAATGCTATCATCACAGCTTGTGAGCAGAATGAAAGCAACGGGAAAACACTCTCACATTTTGGTACAATGCTACGTTCAAAGATGGAACCTGATGAGTTCACTTATGGTAGTGTTTTAAAAGCTTGTGCAGGTCAGCAAGCTTTCAGTACTGGCATGGAGGTTCATGGAAGAATTATCAAATCTGGAATGGGTCTCGACATGTTTGTTGGAAGTGCCCTCGTTGATATGTATTGCAAATGTGGAATGATGGAAGAGGCAGAAAAGATCCATTACCGGCTGGAAGAACAATCAATGGTCTCATGGAATGCAATCATTTCAGGGTTTTCATTGCAAAAGAAAAGTGAAGATTCACAAAGATTTTTCTCTCATATGTTGGAAATGGGTGTAAAGCCTGACAATTTTACTTATGCAACCGTTCTGGACACTTGTGCTAACTTGGCTACTGTTGGACTGGGAAAGCAAATCCATGCACAAATTATCAAGCTGGAATTGCAATCAGATGTGTACATAACCAGCACTCTCGTTGACATGTACTCAAAATGCGGAAATATGCACGATGCTTTACTTATGTTTCAGAAGGCTCCCACGCGGGATTCTATCACATGGAATGCCATGATCTGTGGATGTGCCCACCATGGTCTTGAGGAAGAGGCCCTTGAGCTTTTTGAACACATGCTCCTTGAGAATATGAAACCAAACCATGCCACTTTTGTTTCAGTCCTCCGAGCTTGTTCGCACGTGGGAAATGCTGAGAAGGGCCTATGCTATTTTCACAAAATGGCAAGTATCTATGCTTTACAACCCCAACTTGAGCACTACTCGTGTATGGTGGATATTCTAGGGAGATCAGGCCAAGTAGGAGAAGCGTTGAAACTCATTCAAGATATGCCATTTGAAGCAGATGCAATTATATGGAGAACTCTGCTTAGTATTTGCAAAATCCAGGGAAATGTAGAAGTTGCAGAAAAGGCAGCTGCTTCACTTTTGCAATTGGATCCAGAAGACTCAGCTGCTTACACCCTTCTATCAAATGTCTATGCTGATGCAGGCATGTGGCAGCAAGTCTCAAAGATGAGACAGACAATGAGATCTCACAATTTGAAGAAGGAGCCAGGTTGCAGCTGGATTGAGGTAAAAGATGAAGTACATACATTTCTTGTTTGTGAGAAAGCACATCCGAAATGCGAAATGATCTACGAGCTGCTTGATCTGCTGATTTGTGATATGAGAAAGTCTGGGTATGCGCCTGATATGGACACCATACAGGTTGAGGAGGTTGAAGTAAATGGGCATCAGAAGGGTAAATGCAATGGATTTTCTTAGTCAGTGTTGAAAACGATGGGCCTTGGTTTGTTAATTATGAACATCAGTTGCCAATTGAACTTACAACTGCAAATGTAAATCCAAAGATGACTACTTGGGAAGTCATCATCTTTGCCAAGTATGGATATCCGCGCTTCTTCCTCAGTCGGGTGAGATTACTTGGAAGGCATTGTGCTAGAGGAAAGGTATTAGGGCATATATGGGAGTGATCTGAAATAGTTAAAATCTTTTTTGTCACTTTGAAACATGTTTTTAATCGTTCAAAACAAATTTTAATAATATGAAAATTGCACTAAAATTAAATATTACGTTTATTTTAAGTGATTAAAAGTGTATTTCGAAGTGATTTTGAACATGACAAAAGTTATTTTAACAGTTTTAAAATCACTCTCAAACATGTACTAAATTTTTGTCCTCTAGAGATGGAATGGGAATTGGAGGTTCCCTTAGTGAAGGGACACGGATTAATTTAAAGTTGGAGAAGTAAGTTTTTCTTTGGAGATGGGTAGCAGATTTTGAAGTATTGGCACAAACAATCCAACCGTCAATGGAAATATCGAGATCTTAATTTTATGGAAATTTCAATGGAAATATCAACAAAATGTCGGTTTCAATAGATATTTTTTAGAAAAATTATAAAAACAAAAAAATTTAAATTAGTAAATAAATATTTTATGAATTTTAAACAAGTTAACATGTCTATTATTTATGTTATATTTACATTAGTGACATTTTGTTGTTTAATTTTTATGTTTCGTGAATTTTTCTACAATACAACGGAAATATTGATTCACCTCTCATATCGATATCAAGTCCATAAAAACATGAAAATATTGACATGTCGATAAAAATTTAATACTATGAAAATATAAGCTCCCAAGAAAAGATATGATGATAAACTAGGCTTCTTACAAACTTTTGGGCAAATTTTCTATGTGCATTTACCCAAAAGAAAAAGGTTTTCTTTACTCCATGCTCTTAGCCTAGAAAAAATACTTTAAGGGGTCGTTTGATTTAAGGTTTTATAGATGCCCATAAATTAAAGATGTCAAGGAATAAAAAGTTTGGGAATAAGATTGTTGGAAATCAAGAATGATGTTTAGTTGTACATGGAAATGTTATCGGAATTTTATAGGGAAAAATTATCTTTGTATTTATTTTATAAAATTAATCATGGACACCTCTGTAAAATTTTAATAGATTAGTTGATAATCAATAAATTCAATTCAAAGTTTGAACAAAATTAATTATTTAGTAATCAAATAATAATATTAATTATATTATTAATTACAAGTATTTGTAAAATGAGTAATTTATAATTAAAGTTGCTTGATTACATAATTTGATGTATCAATTTGATGAATTTATATAAATATAATGTATTAATTAATAAAACAATAAAAAAAATTAAGGATTATTTTCTGACTAAAAATTAATAAATTATAATTAATCAATGATAAAATAATTATAATTATTACAAAATAATCTCATAATATAATATAATATAATATAATATAATATATACATATATATATATAAAGGCATCATAGTGACAATTACTATCTACATATTTAATTTATTAATGAATCGATAGTATTAATGCGTCATTTCTTTATGATTTATTAAAAAATAAGTATATATATATATATAATTAATTTATTTTATTTATGGAGTAGTTAAATTCAAACATTATAATTTACATTTTAAGATAATTTTATAAATTATAAAATTAATATTTATATATTAATTAATTTTAATAATATATAAAATAAAATAATAAATCTGTGTATTAAAAAAGGAGAGAGAGTAGGCATCAACAAAACTCACACTTTTGGATGAGTAACATTCATGGGTATAAAGAATGCATGGAAATGAGGTCGGCTTAAGCTATAGGCGAATGAGGTAATCGCCTAAGGCCCCCAATTTAGAAGGACCTCATATTTTATATATATATATTGGTATCTATTTAATTTAATTTTTAATGAAATTAAATTTAAAATATAAAATAATATACTTATTACTTTGTTGTGATTGGTGTCCTAAATCTCATGGGTCTTGTAGTTTATAATTTAGGTAAAGATAAATTATTTATTTAATAAAATAAAATGTATTTTATTAGACATTTAGGTTGCATTTTACTCGATCTAATAAACTAAGAGCCAAGGTTATTATATGTAGATTGAACAGTATATAGTAGACATACAAGTGGATCTTATTCAAGTAATAATCAAGGTTGGGTACCTTTTCCTAGTAATACTATTGATACGACCTATTTTGTAATTGTTACAAGAGCTGTAAGTGTTACAAACGATTTGATCCAAAATGTTCATGTAGAGACATATTAGTGGGTATCGTGTATAAAGAGTTTTTATAAGACCAGACTACAAAATAATGAATCTCTTATTATAACATCGATGATTAAAGAGATTAACTTTTCATTAGGATGACCATAGGTAACTCGATTCAATCCTAAGTGAATTATGAACTGTTTATGAGGACGATCTTTTGATTTGTATGGGTGAGAGTGACCTATGTCACTAACTCAATAAGCCTACCATTTTGGGATCTGTCCCATTAGGGAGCTGGGAACATAACTATACAAGATGGAGTTCACTCCTTCCCATCCTCAGGGAAAGTAGATAAATTGCTCTTTTAAGTATTGAATTCAAATCTTGAACAAGGGGTCTCTCCCTCGCATTGGGTCGAGAGTGATTTGTTTATGGCAGGACCATAAACAAGTTGTTCATTAGAGGATCAGTGGGACTTAAAGAGAAAGAAGTAATTACAGAGGTAAAACGATAATTTTGGCCCAGTTGTAATTACGAGTGATTAGTGAAGGGTTAACTTATTGATGACTAGTCATATCTATGGACACATAAATATATCTATAGTGCAAAGAGTGCAACTGTGGATCTTTTGTGGAGTGACCTACAGTTAAGGAATGTTAATTAAGTTAATTAAAGAGTTTAATTAATTTAATTTCGAATCATGGGACCTCCTAATCTGTAGGTTCATTAGGTCCACTTGCTAGCTCATTAAGGGTAAAACAAAGAAATGTAATTTATAGAATAATTTAAGAGAATTTTATGTTAATAAGAATTAATATAAAGTATAATGTATTATGATATATTATTTTATATAGTTAATTATAAATGTGATTTATTGAAACTATATAATATGAGAGCTTGTTATTTGAATGAGATTTCAATATTAATTTAATATGAATTAGATTCATATAGAAACTATAGAATAAAATTCATATGGATGAGATTCATATGAAAAATTCATATTTAAATGCATCATAAATAAATATGTGATGTTTATTCGTTAATTAATTGATTGATTATTATTTAAGAAAAATTATTACAAAAAGAAAAAATATCAAACTATTTACAAATATAGAAAAAATTTAATGTCTATCACTTAAGTGATAGAGCGATAGAAGTCAATCATGCTCTATCGTTCAAGGGATAGAAGTCTATCGCGGTCTATCATTGATAGACAGTGAAATTTTTCTATATTTGTAAATGGTTTAACTCGTTTTGTTATATTTAAAAATATTCATATTATTTATTTATTTATATATATTAGATTAAATTTGATTTGATATAAGTATATTTAATAAATAATAATTAAGAATTAAGGTTAGGCTTAATCTCTATATAATGATATAGAGATACAGGAAACTTGCGACAAGCAAAAACAAAAAATCATAAGCTCCCTTCTCTCTAAAATTATTTCAAAGCTTCTCTCAACATTCTCCAGTTCCTTGGAACAAGACAGGATCCCACCATCCTATTGATCCTCCCTGTTTCATAGCAAGGTTGCTTAACAGTAGTGTTCGTGATCTTAGAGTTTTTATTTCACAAAACTCCAAGAAATTTAGAAGAATCATCTTCATCCTAAAAGTTATTTTCTAAATTCTATTATATAGTATGCTTAGCTTTATTTCTAAAAATCAATTAGGTTTTTTCCTTCCCAATTCAAAGACAAAAACGATCATACGTTTGAGATTCAATCCCTTCATACTTTTCATAGAATTTTTCTTATGACATTGAAAATACAAATTACTAAAGTTAAAAAAAAAAAAAAAAATCCATAATGAATGGCTGATTGGCTAACATTGCAATTTTATTAACCTTTTATCATTTTATTCATAATTACTTTCAAACTTCCTTAAAAATCTCAACAATTAATGTAACTCCCTCAAAACACTCATAAGTTTACTCTAGGAGAGTTAAAAGACCTTTCATATTTCTTATTTATTTATTTATTTTTTCAAAACTAAAACTCTTCCAATTCCTATCATAAATATATTACGTATGTTAGGTTAGATCTATTTTAAGTTGAATTCTCTCCCTCTCTCTAAATCTCTCTCAACTCTCAAATTTTCATCGATATTCTGTGTGGCCTCACAAGTCCAAGTTTGATTATCAATTGCTAGAGCAAAAATCATTTCCTCAACTCAATCCAACTGCTTCAAAGTTTCAGGTTTTTTTCGTTCAAATTCTTTTACTTTTTTTTAAAAAAATATTATTTCATATTATTAATTGTTCAATACCTTAACATCTAAGATTTATTTATATTTGCATACTTAGAATATCAATATGTCTGCTAGAAAATATGAATCTCGATATGAAAAGCTCAAGAAGAAAAGAAAAGTAGAAAAATTGATTGAATCTGAAAAAGATACTCTCGACAAATTTATTGTTGGAAGTAAAAGTAATAAAACGGATGAAATAATAGAATAAGTGATAGGTATAGAGAAAGCAAAAAAAAGATGAAACAAAAATAGTAGATAATTATATGGTTGAAAATAAAGCATGTAATCAAATAAACTTAAAAAAAAGAAAACCAGAGAGTGAGGAGGAAAGTGAAAAAGGAGAAAACAATGATGATATTAGTAATGATAATGAGACATGTATTGTGCATTCTGAATATAATATATATATGATCCAGGAAGATAGAAAAATATTGATTCCAAATTAATTGACTTATTACTAGAAAAAGGTCCCATTAGAAAAAGTCATTTAATTTTTACAAAAGATGAAAATTCTAGACATTTTTCTAATATTCATTATACTCAAAAATTATCTAATGGCGAAAAACATGATAGAAATTGGATAGTTTATCCAAAGGATTTGGATAAAATTTATTGTTTTTGTTGTAAGTTATTTGGTACTAAATCTAATACAATTCAATTGGCTAATGAAGGAGTTAATGATTGGAAAAATCTTAATTCTCGGCTTAAAAGTCATAAAACTAGGAATGAACACATCTATTATCAATGCTTGGGTTGATTTACAAATTAGATTGTTAAAAAATAAAACAATTGACAAAGACCTTCAAGAAGTAATTAATAAAGAAAGAGAACATTGGAATAAAGTATTAACATGAATTATTGTTGATGTAAAAAAATCTTGCTAAAAATAATTTAGCATTTCGAGGAAGTAAATGGACAAATTTATCAAGGAAATTTTTTAAGTTTAATTGAAATGATTGTTGAATTTGATCCAATAATGTCTTTTGTCGTATTCAAAATAGAGAAATTCATTATCAGTATCTTGGACATAATCAAAATGAACTCATAGAGCTATTTGGACTTGAAATTAAAAAATATATAATTATTGGAAAAATTAAAGAAAGAAAATCTAGTACTTTGTGACATGGCTAGCTCTCATGTCATAGAGTTATGACATTTTTTTTTTTGGAGTTAGTACAACATATTTATTTTTTATTTTCTTCGTCTATAAAGCGGTTGAAACTTTTGCTAGCTCACATAACTAACTTAATTGTCGCAAACACAATTGAAAAGTTGAATTGAAATTGTTAAAGCAATACGATTTCAAGCACCTCAAATAAGAGACGCTTTATTAAAATTAGGAGAAACTAGTGAAGATCCTAAAGTGAAAAGTGAAGCTAATTGTTTAGTTGCTTATGAATTTGAAAATTTTGAATTCTTGTTAGGCGTGACTATATGATATGATATCTTATTTGCTATAAATTATGTGAGTAAAGTCTTATATTGATGTTGCTTTGGATCACTTGAAAGGTTTTGTTTCATTTTTTGAAAAATATACAGAAAATGAATTCATAGGTACTTTGATTTCAGCTAAAGAAATTGCAAATGATATGGAAATACAACTAATATTTCGTGAAAAAAGAATGATTCAAAGAAAAAAAAAAAAAAAACAATTTGATGAGAACGTTGACATTGAAAAACATGATCACATGAAGATTCTTTTAGAATTGATTACTTTTACTATATTATAGATCAAACAATTTCTTCACTTAAAAATATATTTGAACAATTTCAAGTAGATGAAAATATCTTTAACTTCTCATTTGATATGAAAATTTTAAAGTCGTCAGATGATGATAATTTGAAAAGATTATTAATCTTGAAAATACATTAGAACATGATACATTTTCTGACATTAACAATTTAGATTTATTTTTTGAATTAAAAATATTAAGAGAAGTCTTGCAAAATGAAATTGATTGTCCTATTAAAATATTAAATTATATATATATATATATATAAAAAAAAAAAAGGTAAATGTTTTTCCAAATGCAATATTGCTTATGGAATATTATTAACAATAATAGTAACGGTTGCTTCTGCTAAAATAAGTTTTTCAAAATTGAAATTAATTAAATCTTATTTAAGTTCAACTATGTGCAAGAAAGATTAAATGAATTGGTCATATTATCCATCGAAAATGATAATCAAAATTTATTACATAATTTTGCATCTCAAAAAGCAAAAAAGATAAATTTTAGATAATATTTTCTATATAAAGGTCTCTCTATCAAAGTTTTGCCAAAAGACTCGTATGATCTCGAATCGCCCCTGCATGGAAATAGTCCCTTATCCATTCCCACCCTTATTCCCATTTCAATTCCCTCAATCCAAATGCTCCTAAGATACAAGTACGAACTCAAAAACTAAAAAAATAAAAAATAAATTAAATAATAATTAAATTAAAAATAAAAAATAAAAAGGAAACTATAGAGAACAAAAGTCCAAAAACTATACATATTAGGTCCATGTGAACATCCACAGTCCCATATGTTTCGTCATAATGTATATCTTGTTTTTTATAATATCGTCATAATATCTATTAGAAAATGGAAGGAATGTATTACTAAGCTCAACGGCAACCAAGTATTGAAGCACCTTCTTCTTTCTAGTTTTCGTTTCTCGTTCCGCTCTTAAATTTGCAACTTTTTTTAAAAAAATATTCGACCAACATTCTTTTTCAAGAGAATCCAAACAAAAGAAGAATCTTCCTCTTCTTCTCGCTTCTTGTTATCTTGTGTTATTTTTTCAAGATGGAAGATGGAGCGTGAATCAAAACAAGACCAAGGAGCAAGAGGAAGAATTCGAACGAAAGAAAAAAATCAAGAAAAAAAAAAAAAAATTGGTAGTTGGGTCAGATGAGGAATAAGAGGAAGGAACGAGACTTTAAGAAAAACACTCAAAACCAAAAACAAAACAAACTTAAATACTTCTAAAAACAAGTAGCATATTAGCTCAATTGGTTAGAGCGTCGTGCTAATAAAGCGAAGGTCGCAGGTTTGACATTTACGTCAGCCAAATTTCTGTTTTAAACATAATAAAAATTAAAAATGAAATCCTATTATTAAATCAAGTTTTAATCAATAATTTAACAAAAAAAAAAAAAAAAAAAAAGGCAAACCTAAGCAAACTTAAATACTCCCAAAAGAAAGTGGCCTATTAGCTCAATTAGAGTGTCGTGCTAATAACGCGAAGATTGTAGGGCATGAGCCATGGGTCAATAATTTCAATTTAGGCTCTTTCAATAATCACTTAGTTTTTCTTTTTTAGAATTAAATTATACTATTTTTTATTTCAAATATTCATAAATACAACTTCCATCTATTTAATATCTTTTTTTCATCTACTTTAGTTTTTTAAAAATCAAAAAGAAAATATTTAAAAGGAAAAATATAATAAACATATTTATAAAAGACAAATGGCCTATTAGCTCAGTTGGTTAGAGCGTCGTGCTAATAACGCGAAGGTCGTAGGTTCGACACCTGCATGGGCCAAATTTTTTATAAACGTTCATAAGTACTACTTCCATTTATTAATTTATTTTGTTCTCTATTTTAGTTTTTTTTTATTAAAAAGATTAGCAAACTTAAATACTTTTGAAAACAAGTAGTGGACTACTAACTTGGTTAGTTTTTTTTTTTATTAAAAAGAATAGCAAACTTAAATACTTTTGAAAACAAGTAGTGGACTACTAACTTGGTTAAAACGTCGTGCTAATATACGAAAGTCGCAAGTTTGAAACCTACATGGACAAAATGTTTTAATTTAAACATAAACAAAAAAATGACTTGTACAATCATTTACTTTTATTTTACGTTAAGTAGCCGATTTAAATTTCAAAATAGAAATTAAAAATGAAATCCTTGTCCAATGAAGTTTTAGTTAATGAAACAAATTCAAATAAATAAAAGAGCAAAATACATTTTTAATCTATGAGGTTTGGGATTGGTATCTACTTGGTTCTTAGGATTTAAAAAATGATCAAGTATGGATGAACTAACCAATTTAATACTTTAATATTTTTTTGATGGATGAAGGTGGCTTTTTTCTCTCTTTCTTGTCTCTTCTTCCTCACCTTGCTTCCTTCTACCGCCCTTACCTATCTTCTCTCTCATTGTCACCATTAATCTCTCACTATCACCAATCATTGAAGGTTTCATCTTCATTTCAAATCTAGAAAAAAGAAAACGAAGGAAGAATTCTTCCATTTAAAATTGGAACTCTTCTTTCGTTATAGATCTAATTAGATGACATCGAGTTGAATAATATAGGAGTTGTTTGGAGCACTTAGTTGAGATATGATGTCTGTAGAGTTTATATGTCTATAGAGTTCATATGTATGTGCATTGAGTGTTTGAGGTGTTGAATTCATATGTTAGGAATATCTGGTGAGGTTTCTTTTTCATAAATAATCTGTTTTTATGATAATTAGTTTTGTTTGGAAACTTTTTTATTCAATAATTCTACATATACATACATACATACATATATATATATATATTTTTTAATAAACCATAGATTGCACTTTATTTTGTTCCTTTTTAAGCACACATGTATTGTTGAGTTTTTTCGGAAATGGGGTTTAGGATTTACTATAGATCGTGCATTTCATTTTTTTAAATTTAAGCAATCATTATACAAATTTGTGCATGTGACATTTTTAGTTAATTCATTTTTATTTTAACACTTTTGATTAAAAAAAAAAAAAAAAAGAACTTTTTGAAATAAGTACACTCATGTGTCTGACAAATTTTTCTCAAATGTATTTTTACATACAAATTGTCTACTTTCTTCTATGATAAAAATGATTTTATTAATGTTAAATTACTATAAAGAATTTCTACAAAATACTATGAACTAATAAAAAATTAGAAATTCAACGTTTTGACGGAACTTACATACTTTTTTTATTAACAAAAGTGTTTTTGTTGACAATTTTGTGTGTCAACTTAAATGTTCATTTATTGATGTTTTATATTTGATTTTAAATTAATAGTTATTTTTAATCTTTAAATTAAGGTTTTTATTGATGGTTTTATGTCACAAACGCCAACGAAACAAAAAACTCATGCATCAACAAAAGTCAAATTTGCAGTAGTCATAATTTAAAATAATAATCGTTGGAGTTGGTAAAGTGGACGCTATCGGATGTCGTCGGAGGTCAACAGTGGTGGTTGGATGTTGCCAAAATTAGCTATCAGAGGTGGTTGTCGGAGTTGGTCGTTAGAGGTAGTCACCGGAGTAGGCCATTAAAGGTGGTAGCCAAAGATGGTGGCCCGAGTTGGCCGTCGAAGGTGGTCACTAAAATTGGTTGTTGGAGGTGGTCGCTTGTGATGAAGGTTGAGTGCACTATTAGTGGACATGATATAAAATGTCAATGACATACAATGTTGGCCTCCCAAATGATGAGTTGAGTTCATATCTCAACTCATCTCATATCATCTCCTCACCCTAAATACCCCTATATATATATATATATATATATAATTTTGCACTCCAATTAAGGTTTAACTGCTATATCATTTTCTGTTAGTCAACTAACAGCCCAAGGATCATCTAAAATTGTTTTTCAAATTTCTAAAGTGTCACTTTTGAAACTTTAGGGATCAAATAGATATCTAACTCAAATCTCAGAGACCAAAAGTGTATTTTGCCCTAAACAAAATTACAAGTAGGTTTGACACTTGCATGAGTCGTTAATTTCAATTAAGGCTCCTAAAGTAATCATTTATTTTTTTATTTTTAAAAATCATATAAATAAATATGGGCTCCATCTATAAATTTCATTGGCTATGTTATCAACTTTAGTAAAACCCTAAAATATCAATTAGCTCGCCAAAATTAGTATAGTTCAACTGACATAGTATTTGCATGATAACCGCATATGATCATTCTATGAATATTAATATTTTCTTTTAACAAATTTACAATATATATATGTGTGTATATATATGTGTGTGTATATATATGTGTGTGTATATATATATCAAGTTTTATACTTAACTTTCTTTAAAATTTTCACTTACATGTTCCCATACGAATGATTGAGATAAACTTTTACAAAAGTGAATATTGTCAACTTATGTTGTAGATTCTTTCAAGTTACTCATTTTTTTTTAGTATAAGAAGATTCGAACCACATACCTTGTAGTTACTAAAACACTCGTACTTTAGTTGAACTATTATCGGTTTGACTTCAAGTTACTCCTTAAACATCTTTTTGTATGTTAGCTATACATGTTCAAAGTTACATTAGGGTATGATTATTTATATAATCGAAATAATGTACAGAGACGTGTAGAATTGGAGTGAAGCAAAACATTTCTAACCTTTTGGCCCACCAATATTCAAATAATGGTTCAACTTTTTGACCCTTTCCGAAAAGCAAACTTATCCAAATATAATATAATCTTTAAAAACATAATATTGGAAGAAAATAAAAACACATAAAAGATTAACTTTTAGCCGTTAAAAAAAGTGAACGAAAAAGATCTAGTGAAAAGTTCCTATTAATTCTAACCATCAATTTTAATTTTAACTAAGCTTTCAATTTCATGAAATTGTACTTTAAGTTACATTTTTTAATTTATTAAACTTTATATATATAAATTATCTATAATTCTTTGAATTTGTAACTTTTGTTTGAAATTTGTAAATTTTTTTTTTAAAAAAAAAAGAAATAGTTATCGAGAGAAAGCTCACATGAACTTATATATTTAATTAATTTTATTTGCAATATAAATCAAAATTTTATCTTTTAGAAAATTTGTATAAAGTTCTGAAAGACTCGATAAAAGTACATTTCCAGCCTTTCAAGGGGAATAAAAGGTTTTCCAAGAAAATAAAAAAGAAAAAAAGTATACTTTTGAAGTTACATTTTTGCCCTTGTACTTTAAACCATATTAGTCATTTTACAACCGTACAATCCTTTTCTAAAGATTTTTTTTTTCTTTTCTGTTTGATAATGTACTTAAGATTTTTCTTTTTCTTTTTTTTTGAAAAGTTAATATACTTAAGAATTAAGATAGTTAAAATCTTCAATATGATTTTTTTTATATTAAAAAATTTAAGGATCTATTAAATACTTTATATTAAATATTAGATATATACAAATTTTAATATCTAAGATTTTTTCTTTTACTTTTGCAAAGAATGTTCTCAAATTAAATTTATAATTTAACCAACTTTACAAATAAGGTCATCTATTTTCTCATTAATAATTAAATAATATTGGTAATTGAATTCGCAATTAAAGTTCAAGTCCTTGCAAACTTTATATAAGTTAAAATTTGAATTCCCATATGACAAAATTCTAAAGAAGGGTAAGTATTTAAATAGTTTTTTATTAGAAAATTATTATAAATAGAAAAAATATCTAAACTATTTATAAATACAATAAAATTTTACTTTTTATTTGCGATAGATCACTATCTACCCAGATAGACATCTATTTGTGCTTATCTAGTGAGTGATAGATGTCTATCTGGGTATATTACAGCCTATCACATACAGAAAGTAAAATTTTGTTATATTTATAATTATTTTCAACAATTTTTCTATTTTTAAAAACATCCTTTCTTTTTTACTATGTATGTAATTGAGAAGGGAATGTAAGCATAATAAAAGAGTATCGGCTAAGATTTTCATCAATCCACCCTTTATGGTTGATTTGGTAAGAAACCTGAAAATAGAAACTTGAAGACAAGGGATTCAATGAAAACAAACTTGTATTTTCTATTTTCAAAGTGTTTGGTACCAAATTCATTCTAGTTTAAAGTTGTTTAGAATGTGTTTGATACTATATTTATAAATCATAAAATTAGTTGTAATCACCCACTAAATATTAGTTGACAATAGACAATTATTAATTTATTTAATAATATATTTTAGGTTCAAATTTTATATAATCATTATTTTAATTTTTAAAAAATTGAGTTTATAACATGACATGAAATATAGTACTATATTTCTAAATATTTTTATCTTTATTTAATATAATTCTACATTTTAAAATTAAACATTTTGAATTGGGATATAATGAAAACATAAAAATTGTTAGGATCTATTTGGTAGGCAATCTGAAAACAAAATTTTGAAAACAAAGGCAAAGTTGTAATTCATCTTCCCAGATATGTATTTGATAGATAATTCATAAATTAAATTCCTAATTTAGACAATTTTATTCCAAACATGTTTGATAAAATATTTATTAACCATAAAACTAATTATAATTACCCAGATTGAATATAAATTATTACTAACTAATTTATGAAATTGTTTTATGTTAAATATTTTGTATAATTATTAATTTGTAATATCATATCATATATAGATGTAACTATTATTTTGGTTTATTTTGGTCCATGTCCTTTCAAAATGTTCATTTTAGTCCCTATACTTTCAATTTTGGTTCATTTTGGTTCCTATACTTACAAAACGTTCAATTTGGTCCTTAAACTTTTAATTTTGGTTCAATTTGGTCCTTATACTTTTTTAAAAATGACTATTTTGGTCCTTTCATTTTCATTTTTAAGGGATGAAAATATTTACCTTTTGAAAGTTTAAGGACCAAAATGAGTCAAAGTTGAACGTACAAGAACCAAAATGAATATTTTGAAAATATAGGGACCAAAATGAACCAAAGCCAAAATTACAGGACGAAAGTAGTATTTAAACCTAATATATAATATATTACATAATACATATTTTAATTTAACAATAATAATTGTTTTTATAGCATGAAATACCATATTTGTGTTGTTTATATCTTTTATAATGTAATTATGTATTCCAAAATTTAAAACTCGAAATTTGGATACACATAAAACATAAAAATGTGGTTTTCAGAATTTGCATTGTTTGAATTAGAAATGTCCACGGGATGAGGCAGACCCGAGAATGGCTTTTCGCTCCCCGTCCCCACCAAATTCCCCACGGGGATCGAGGCAGGGATTCTCCGTGGAGAATTCGTAGGTACCAATTCCGTGCGAGGAATTCTTTTTAATATATATAATTAGTTCCACATGGACAATTAGAATTTTAAAATAAAAAAAATTACTCAAAATTTTCAAGTTGAAGGAAATAATTATCTGTCAAATTTATTAGAATTCATATGTATCCTTTTTTTTTACACTAATTCAAACATATTCATTATTTTGACTATTAAACAATAAATTTTGAAAGCTAAATATTATATTTATATAATAAAAATAAATAACATAACATTAAATTATTATAAATAAACAAGCTTAAAGGGGTTGGGCGGGGGCGGAACGGAGTATGCATTCCCCATTTAGCTTTCGAGAAAATTTTCCCCCACTTCCTCCCTCATTCCCCGCCTAAACAGGAAATCTTCGCCTCGTTTGGGGGCGGGTCGCTATGGAGAAAGTGGACATCTCTAGTTTAGATCACAAAATCCGAAAACAGTTTTTAAAAATAGAATACAAATTGTGTACCAAATGCAGATTCGCTAAACCTAGTGAATTTGAAAACAATTGCCTACCAAGTCCTTAGTTTTCAGAATTTACACCGTTTGAAATCACAAAATCTAAAAACAGTTTTCAAAAACATAATCTAAATTGTCTATCAAATAAACTCAATAAATCTAAAAGCATAAAACAAAATTATGATTGTTAATATTTAGCAATTAATTCTTAAAGTTTATTTTGTTCCTCTATCATTATAAAATCGAAGATTTAAATGTTATTTTGATTCTTATACTTTCCACTCTCGGTTAAGTTTTTGTACACTTGGAGTTTTTTTTTTTTTTTTTTTGATAAAAATACTTTTCTATTATAGTTCATTTACTCCTTAAAAAATATCTATTTTGGACCACTTATTTTTAGACTAAAATAAATACCTTTTTAAAGTTTAAAAACCAAAAAATAATAATAATAATACAAGAGCTAAGATAACTTTTTTTTAAAATACATAGACTAAATAATCCAACTTCGAAAATCAAATGGAATATTTTGAAAGCAAAATGACCCCAATGACCCAAAATGGGGAGTAGGGGATGAAACTAATATTTAAACCAAAATAAAATAAGAAAAAAAAAATTCGAAGCAACAAATAAAAGAAATCGAACGATTTAAATGGCATAGAAATATAAAAATTAAATTAGAAAAAGCAAAAGGCAAAGATTCATTCATCCACCAGATAGGATTTATAAAAGAATAAAATTTGAACCCAAAAAAAAAAAAAAAAAAAAAAAACTTTACTCTTCTTATTAAATCTCACGACTCACCGCCGGTTCCAGGAGGCGCCGACTGCAAATTCTCGCGTTTAGCATCGGCCTCCACATCGGGATCGGCAGCTTGCTTGATCTCCGGTGGTGGCCCATCAAGCGGTTCAGCCACAGGAACAGATTCGAGCGGCGGTGGGCGGCGGAGGTGCGGCGGAGGAGGAGGAGGGTCGAGGGAGCCGTCGAGGCAGGAAGCACATTTCTTCTCGACCCAATCCTCGACGTCGTAGTGGGCACCGTAGCCAAAGACAGGGCGGCCGGAGCAGAGGCGGCCAATCATGCCGGCAATGACGCCGAGGATGGAAATGACGGCGAGGACGGCAATGAGTGGGCCGACGGAGGCGTGGGAGGAGTGGAGGGGCGGCGGGGGCTGGAGCTGGTCGAGGGGAGTGGACATGGGAGAGAGTTAGAATGAAGCGGCGGCGGAGCGGAAAGGGATTTTTGGTTTTTGGGTTTAGAGAAGAGAAGAGAGTGATGGTTGAGGGATGTCGGAAGGAAATAGAGAACAAGTGAAACACTAAAGACGTGGCGTGACTTTATGGCATTGTGAGTCTTGTTTCATTTTATCTATTTTTTTTAGTTAAAATATTATTTTCGTTTCATTTTATTTAATTTTAGTCATATCTAACTATTATCGATTTCAAAATAAGAAGTTTAGTCTCCTAACCTATATATTATTGTTAATTTTAGTTCACGTTGACAATTATTAATTTTGAAATCAGAAGTTTAATCTCTTATCCTATATATTATCAAAAAAAAAAATTAGTGCATATATTTTTAATAAATTTTATGAAAAATACATTTTTGGTTCCTAATTTTTAAATATTATACATTTAGTCTTAAGTTAGTTTGGTATCGACGGACATTAAGCAAGTACTCGACTTTGAAATCAAATGTTCAACCTTTCACCCCACAAATTATCAAAAGAAAAAATCAAAACAAAATTCTAGTTCATATACGTTTAATAAATCTTAGAGAGAATTACTTTTCTTATCACGAGATATTGGGTCTAATTTCCATATAGTCCCTAAGTTTTAAAATGTTACACTTTTAGTCTATAAGATTTGAGTTTGGTTTCAATTTAATTTCTAGGTTTCAAGATATTATAATTTTATCTTTGAAATGTGAGTTTTGTTTCAATTTAATTTGTAGATTTCAAGATTTACATTTTTTTTACTTCGATTTTTCATTAAATGTGTGATGTGAGTGTCTATTAATTGATTTAAAATATTATAATTTTTTGTTAATTCTTTTAGATTAGTTAATAATGTTAACACTAAAGATGAAGGGTGAGTATTTAGTAAAAATCGAGGTTAGAAATGTAAATCTTGAAATCTATTAGTCAAATTAAATCAAAAGTACACAAATCTCAAAAGGACTAATTGTGTAATATTTTGAAACCGGTAAACCAAATAACAACTAAACTCAAAACCTAGGGACTAAAAAAGTTTTTTTTCCCCCTAAATCTTAAATTTAGTTCATCAAAGTTTTTTTTTTTTAATTTTATTGAAATGAGTTAAATAATAATAATAATTTTCATGTAGGAAAATATAACATGTGAATAGCTTTTTTAAATTTATAGTGTGAAGATTCATAGATAATAAAATGTTTACAGAAAAATCAACCATATACTAGTAGAAAAGACTAAATATAAGATTTATTAAAAGTACATAGACTAAAGTTAAATATTTAAAGTGTATGAATTGAAATTGAATAAAGCTCAAAGTATAAGGACTAAAATCATATTTCAACACTTTTTAATACGCTTTGGTTTCGATACTTTTAATTTAGTCTTTAAAAAAAAAAAAACAAAAAAACAAAAGTGCACATGACCTACCGAATCACATCAAGGGATAATAACGAAACAAATCATTTTGAGTAGCGAGAAAAGAATAAGCATTCTCTTCCACTGCTCTTTTCAAAAGGAAGTGAGCCAATAAGTTGTGACGACGCTTTGCATGGGAGTAGGAAGCAACCTCAAGACAAAATTCAAGAAATTTAATCTACCTAATGAGAAAAGGAAGCTTCAAAGAAGTTAGTAGACTTATCACTAAGGAGATTAACAACCTCAAGACAGTTCAACTCAACCATAATATTCGTACCATTGGTAGAAAGAATGATATCCAGATCATCATAGGCAATGGCCATAGCTTCAAGAACCGTGATCTTGTAACATTTATGGTTTTTCTTGAAACCATGCAGGTGAAACATAATCCAGATGGTCTTGAAGAACCCAACCAAACTTCTAACTCTTCTTGTAAAACACCATGTCATATCAGAAAATATATTTTGGTTCTTTTACTTCAAAATATATTTTGGTCATTAGAGAGAGTGACACCAACTTGGTTTTTTTAAAAAGTCCGTGAATTAAAATTAACCAAAGTTGGAAGTAAGAAATAATATTTATACTTTTTTGCTGGTTTTATTTTTTAGTTTATTAAATGTTGTGTATTTGATTATGTGAAGTTTGAAGGATACTTTAGTTATCATTATTATTTAAATAAATACTTTAAATTTGATAATTATTGGATTTTTTATTACTAGAATTTAAGCGATAAATATTATCAATGTCTATAGTTGTTTATTTATCTACATTTTTAAAAACGTTACAAGAAATCAAACCCAAATTTAAAAATTAAAAAAGGAATATTAATTACTATACTAAATTTGAAAATTTCGACTTTAATAATTTATGTTAATCGATATCATTAACTAAATGATGTCGTGACATGTTTCTTGAAAAAGCATTGACATATCTAGTGCGACATAATAGGTAGACAACAAAAGATAGGAGGCCGTTAAAGTTAGTTATATAAAGTTGAGTAACGTGACCTATAAAAGAACGTCGATAAATTGCACGCGTCAATTTATTTGATCTAAATATCTATTTATTTATGTTATAATTATATATATATATAGATAGATATGCATACATACATGGGCCATAGCCATGAAAGGTTCAAGACAATTTAGTCAGTTTTTCATTATCATTAACTTGCCATCTAAAACTAACCTTTTGTGATATATAACTCCAAATACTTGTGTATGCGACAAATTTACATATCCCACAAACAACTGAAAAATTATGAAACAAAAATAAAATATTATAAAACAATACTTTTTTTTTTTTTTGAGAAGTTATAAAACAATACTTAGAGCTTGGTTTTTTTCACTCTTTTTTTGAATCACTCAAGTTTTTGTTCACTTTTTCTCAAATTTATGTGTATACGCAAGTTTGTTTTGTTTCCTTTACACAAAAAGAAATTGTTATTAATGTAAAATTACTATAAAGGACGATTAATAAGAAGTGGTTGTTGGTCACTAGTTGTCCACAGTGGGTGGGATTAGCAGTAGTTGTTGATTGGTGATCATGATCGATTGCTAATCCTGACCCGATCCATGATCAACCTATTAGTCATTGGTCTTACTCCCTGGTCACGATCCCCAATCTCTAAGTTTGGTTACCAACCATTGATGGCTTAAGATCGAGATTGGAGATTAGTGACCGAAGACTGGGATTGGAGACCAATGGCTAGCTATCAGGACCAAAGACTTGATCGATGATTAGAATCATTGACCGACAACTGGCAATTGGGATAGGAAACCAGCGGTCAAGGCCAAAGATTGAGGATTGGTGACGAAAGACTAGGATTGCAACCATTAACCAGTAAAGTGGTCGTTGGTTTACATTCCCTAGTTCATGGTTGCTAGCCATCAATTTCGGGACTCTAGTTGCTAGTCATCAATCTCATAGTGGATGGGCGGTAGTTGACAATAGTTGTTAGTGTGCATTGGCAGTTAATGGCGGTGGATAGTGGTCATCAACATAACTGACAGGCATTTGGCGATCGACAGTGATGGGTGGTGGTCGTTAGGCACCAGTCTTTGATCCTAATCACCAGTCCCAATCATCAATTGTTGGAGGTGGTTGGTGATAGGTAAAGGTGGTAACAACAATTGTGGGCGTCAGCAAAGGTGGTGGTAGTCATTGGTGGTAGTGGTGATTGTCAACGGTAGGTGGTGCCCATAGCATCCATAGTGGAAGTGAAGGTAGATAGATTTGGGAGGGGTAGTATGAAGGTATTTTGGTCATTCTTATATGTTATCAAATTTTGAAATGATTCTTAATTAAACACTTAACAAAACATTTTCCCTCAAAATAATTTAAGCATTTCACTTCACTCAAAATTACTTTTCTCAAACTCATTTTTAAATCATTTTGAGCCGTTGTCAAATTATACATTTATCAATCCAAACACACCCTTGGTCATCTTTGTTTGAGATCGATTTTCCATGTATTAAAAATATTTGATTGTGAGATGATTTGTAGTTAAGTTCGTCTTCACTTAAATAAATTGAGTAAATGAAACATTTTGAGATTATCTTCTAAACAAAATCAAAACTATTCACTCTAAAATTTGAAATATATTATACACTAATATTTACTTCATTTTATAATATAGTTAATTTCAATTATTATTTAAGTTGGAGCAATCCAACCAAAGGCTTAATTGGTATAGCAATTATGAAAAATCCATTAAAACCTACTAAAAATTAAACTAAAAAAAAGGAAAAAAAGTAACCGTTGAACTTGGTCCCATTCCATGGGTTGCTTAAAACAGAGAATCTTGCTCGTGAAAAAACAGAGTAATTATTTGATTTGTTTTTTTATTTTTATTTTTAAATGTTGTTTCTAAATTGTGTCTTTTTTTCGAAAAAAAGAAATCCCCTTCCTATTATATATTCTTCTTATTTTATTTTATTTTTAATTTTATTGAAAGATATTTTAAATGGTCGAATTGATAGAATTTTAAGCCGTTGCCCTACAATCAAGGACAGAGTGTCCTTAAACAATGGTCCTATCCTAGCGCGTCATCGTCGGCTATCCTATAAAATAGGCACGCTCCAGCCGTACCTTTGAAGCCCTTCTACTTGCTAGAAATCAAACACAATCCAATTTAAATACACCTCCATTTACTTTTTTTTTCTTTTTCTAAATACACAAAAATATACATTCTCTTAAAATTAAATTATAATATATATATCTATATATTTGGATGAGAAAATTTTTATTAATCACAAATTGTCACGTCATTTTTATAAAATTACAAATCATTAAATCTAAGGGTATGAATTTTGCATCTTTTCAAAAATTGATGGCATTAAAAAAGCTCCGTACGTTGAGTAACCCAAAGAATAATAGGATAATGCAAGATTTCAATGAGAAAGTATACAACAAGATCTTTGTATGGGTTGACTAGTCATAAATAGATATGTTGTTAGCTCTACCGGAGATAGGTATGGAAGCCACTATGAGTATATATCTAGGTATGCTTCTAGATAAGGAAGTGAACCTCATGCCATACACGGAATCCCTATCCTTCGGTTTATCGAGCGTGTGAGAGAACGAAGGAGAGCGTTAAGCCAATAAGTCGATCAATCCAATAGTCTCCTTGATGGAAAAAGCGACATGGTTAGATTCTAATAATGCCATGTGTATTTGTCATAATTGAATTAATGAACACAATAGTTTAGTCTAATTGGGTCAAAATATTTTAGCAACAAAGCTCAAACTCATGCAAGGTTTTTCAGAACTCTATAAATAGGGAAGATCACCCTTCATTTGAGACATCGAATAGGAGGTTGAATATTCAATCTCCTCAAATTCAATAAAAAGTTCACGAGCCGATCGCTCAAGTTATATTATAAAAATATATAAAAAGTTGATATATATAATTCAAGATTCAAGGTTTGTGAGGGTTTAGGATGTAAATTCTTCAATTTTTCCGGAAGGGATGGTGGTGGTTCTTCCGAGCTCCAAAAGGGGACGAATGTTCTTTCGATTTAAAGCTTCTTTTGGGTTTAATGTTTAAACATATTCTTCAATTTCAATTTATTTGTCTTGTTTTTTTTTTTTTTCTTTTTCGATTTTCTCTCATTTTCAAAATTATTGTTTCCTTTTTGTTAAGAGAATATTGTTGTAGCATGAATTAATTTTTTTTTTATTAAGCATTTGGAGGTATATAGTATAGAATATTGCATTACATTTATTATACTTAAAATTTGCCATTGAAAAATCTATTTATGTGATTGAAATTTGATTTAGAACTTATTGTTTGAGAAAAAATGTGAACTTTTAGTTTATGAGATTAAAGTTTGATTTGAAACTTATTGAGCAGAATTAGAACTTTGTTATATAGCCTTTTAAAGTTTAATAGTTGATTTTCAGTGTACTATATATTCAAAATATAATTTGGAGAATATTTGTATGATGAAATCTGTGATTTAAAATCTGTTTATATGGCTGAAGTCTGATTTATAACTTATATGTGATTAAAACTTTGTTAATGGTCATTTTGACTTACTTATACATAAGAATTGTTGTATGACTTACGTTTAAGATTATATAGCACGCTTGAGATATGAGACTTACTTATCCTTAAGTTTTTTTTTTTAAAAGAACTTTCCTTATGTGTTTGTTATTTGAATTTTTATTTTTTTATTTTTATTGTGATATCATGGAGTTTATAATTAGTCAATAATGTGATTCTATTTATGTTTGAAAGAGGAAGAGGAGCTCTTTAGCTTTTAAATTGTGATAGTCTAAGTTTTGTGATTATTATGCTTATAATATTGACTTGTTGTATATTTGACACCACCTTAAATGACATTTTCATCCTTAACTAGTATTGAACTGCTACATTATACACATAAATTATGACATGAAAATTAGACTACTATTTATGTTTTTTTTTTTTTTTTTTTTTTGCATTCTTTGTAGAGTTGGCCTAACTCTACATTTTGGTGTTTAGGCTTGAGTAATTGATTAAAAGACCCATTTTGAAGGTCTGAAATGATTTTTGGCCCACTTTTTAAAACTTAAGAATTTTGATTTATTGCTTACATTATCATCAAATAATTTTACAAAGTTACCCTTATTTATTTTTTTCTTCTCCTTCCTTTGATTTCATTCTTTTCTTATTATCCTCCTCCTTCGACGAAATGATGCACCAACTTCGATGAAATCATGCACCAGCTTCAGCAAGTCCACATAAGCAGCTCCAACTGTCTTCGTATTCTTTTCTCCCTCTATTTAGCTTGTGTTGTAGAGCAAGAATGTTATTGGAGAGCGAGAACATGAGAGCGTGAGAGAACGAGAGAGTGAGGAAACCTACTCTGTGTGTGCAAGAGTTTTGTTTTGATAATTTCACCTAATTTAACATGAGCAAAGGATAAAAAAAAAAAAAAAAAACTCATTTTCAAGAAGCAAGCAATTTTTTTTTTTTTTTTCCCTCTCTCCAAACTTTGAGTCATTCGTATCAAAACCTAGGCATTATTACTAAGAAATCTTCTTGTGTGCTTCTATATGGAATCACATATAAGCTTTCAATATATTTATTTTAAATTTTTGAGTATATTTTATGCATTGGAATATATTTGTGTGATTAAAAGGTTATTTTGGTAAGCTGTGTGATCGCTCTCACTCGATTTTTGGAGGGAAGCATTTTGGGGAATTGATTTTTGTATTAGGGCATCGAAGCCAATTGCCCGAATTTTAATCCAAAAACGAAACAAAAAAAAAACACCCCCAAAACCCTTGTTACGTTTGGATTAAACCCCAGTTTCTTCCATTCCAAGTTCAAAATCAAGCTTCTCGTAATTCAACTAATTTGAAAGCAGCGACAAGCTTTTGTCTCGCTTCTTGAATTCACAAGCTTCGTTGTCCGGAAACTTTTGGATTTTCAGCAGCCACTTGAAAACCCCCCACTCACGCATCTTACTCAATCCACAATCTTCCTTCTCCGTCTCACAGTGTCGCCGTTCGCCGCCGCTCCGCTCGCCGGTGAGAACCCTTTCCGACTCTCGGCACAGCCGCCGGGTCCGCCGCACCACTACCACCGGTTCTTGCATATTTTGGGTAAGGGTTTCTTTTTTCAAGTTTTGGTGAGTTTTCTTTGGTTTCTTGATTAGTTCTTTGAATGCCCATTAAGATTTGGCCAAGGATTTGGTTTACCTATTTGTATGTTACATTCGTGTTTGAGAGAAAGTTGTACACAAAGTTATTTATTTAGCTTTATGTAGTGTTATTACTTGGTTACTGCTTTGATAAAGGTTAGTATGTATTGGTTATTTAGTCATGGCTCTATAGGAGAAGAAAGGAGGTTAGGAGGCTACCCAATGCTAGTTTAACTCATGGAAAAACTCTCTTAAAGAGGAGTAAACATTACAGTTTAAAGATATTAAAGCTTGATAAAACTTTGTAGTGTTATAACAGTGAAGATTGAAAAGGATGTACTTGTTTAAGCAAGAGAATAAAGTTGTCAAGGTGAGAATCTGCTAAGGAAATTGCGATATATTTTGCTAGACAAGGTAGTGGTGCTAAGGGAAACTCTATCACAACAAGGCACATATTATATACGAGATTAAATTTGCTTTGTTGATAAGAAAGAAAGGAAAACTTGTTTTTTTTTGCTTTTGTTTTTTGTTCCGGTAGTTATCTAAGGTTACTATCTAATAAAGTTGATGTCTCTCAAGAAGAATTTTAAAAGGGTTAATATGTTATGTGGTACATGTACTGGGGATTGATGGACAAAGTAAGGTACTTTTTGTTTTTGGTTCTTCAGGTGTTGTGCCTAAAAGAAAGAGAAGTTACTAGTTGGAGTATAAGTGATAATACGAGGAATTTTTTTATAATTCCTAGCTAAGTTGATGTCATCAAAGAAAGCCAAAATGGTTGAAAACGACTTTGGACTTAAAGTGGAAAAACAAGTTGTTGAATTGAATTATGTTTTCAAGATAAATCAATGTACTTGGATCATATCCATTCCCTTGTCGTGACAAAAAGGCCTTAGTTTAGTTAACTTGATCAAGAGGAAAACTTATGGAGAGGCAGTGACAATAGGTGAATGAGAATCCTACAAGATTGAAATTTCAAACTGGAAAGGAAAAACTTATGGTGACGAGGTAAGTAGACCGTGCTTTGTGTAATGAATATATGACACACCCAAAAGGTGTAAAGAGTACCTCAAGTTCATTGGCCTAAACAAAGGTAGGTGGGAGTACAAGAAAATTGCTAAAGAAAGGTTGGTCTTTTGGAAATATAAGAAGAAAATTGTTTGAGAAAGGTTGTTATTTTGGAAATATAAAGGAAATTAATGTGCTGGGACTCTTAAGTACTTAAGTATGGTTTCTAAGATAGGATTTGTGTGCTTACGAGTCTCTTATTGGTACAAGTAATATGGTTACTACTTGGAACTTTGGACTTGAGTATGTGTTTTATTTATTTTTTTAATATCGTGAGTGTCCGGGGCAACTTATGCGCACCTCGACTAATCTCACAGGACTACCTGCCTGACCTACAACATTTGGGTGTTAAGGAAACTCGTAGGATGTTAAATCCTAGGTAGGTGACTATCATGGATTGAACCCATGACCTATTGAGACTACGTCTCCTTTTTTACCACTAGGCCAACCCATGATGGTTTGGACCTGAGTATGTGTTGGTTTGGACCTGAGTATGTGTTGGTTGACAAGATAGCTTGCTTAGACTATTGGTCATGGAACTCAACATTGGAAGTGCATGACGAGGCGATTTGTCGCCATGAAAGTAGTATCAATGTTTTCGCTTGATTTCATGTTTTGACTTTGAACCTTTGTGTTAGTGGTTTTAACTCAAAGATTTTTTTTTTTAAAAATTTTTTATTTAACGTTTTTAGGAGACCCCAAATAAAAGTTTTGCTTTGGTTTTCATTCAGTTGTCTTGACAATGTTTTATTTACTTGGAAAATTTTATTTTTATGTCAAACTGGTCAACTAGTTTTGGTTTTGAAATTGGTATGCATGTAATAATTACCCCTGTTAGAGATCTCAGAAAATCAAGTCGTTACACCTTTCTTCTTCTTTTGCATCCTAGGATTTCAAATAGGGGGTTCGTTATCACTTTTCAAATCTGTTTTCACTATCAAAGTTTGGTTCTCCAGCTTATCCTATTGGTTTAAGGTATTGGGTTAGTTGTTGGAAAGCATTGCCTGCTACTTTGACAATTTCCATTGGTTTTTTATGTGATGGGTTGGTTGATTTTTAGACATTAGGTTAATTTTCATGTTTTTCTGTGGCAATTACCTGTGCTTAGCAATTTGCCAATTCTTGTGGTTGTTTTTTTATTTTGGGTGATTGAATAGCTAGTCTCATTTAAGAATATGTCTCAAATTCATGATCGTTCTTGTAGCTTTTAGTGGAATAATAGTTGAAGCTGCTGTTAGAAGACATGTTGCACAACAAGTCATTTGTTAAAAAGACAAAGTCGGGGAAGGTGATGAAGGTCAGTAAATTACTAATCTTGGGCCTTATTTTATGCATCTCATTATTTTCCACCCTTTTATCGTACTTTATAATTTTTATTGTTACTTTGTTTTTTTGGGTTTCTGTTCTTCGTGACAGCAAGTGAGAGAACACTATCTTCGAGATGATATCTATTGTGGGACTTCAATATGCAAAAAATGTGATTCTTCTGTTGCTCGATTGGGCGCTTCTGCATCGCCAATTCTAGTTCTTGACACCAATGTTGTTCTTACTCAGGTTATTTTTGTGGTGGTTCCTGTTGATAACATTAAGCTTTCAACTTGTAGTGTTTTTATGAAATGAAGCGTTTTTACAGATTGATTTGCTTGAGAATCCTGCTATTGATGACGTGGTTATGCTATCAGTTGTGCTGGACGAGGTTAAGAACAAAAACTTGTCTGTTTACAATAGAGTTAGAGCTCTCTGCAGCAATCCTTTGCGGAGATTCTTTGTTTTCTCTAACGAGCACCACAAGTATGTTTTCTATTTTGGCTTTTGTCAATGAGCCTTTTAGGGTCTTCTATGAATGATATTATACTGTCTATTAACAACAGGATAAATTCACACTTCGTTGGAGATCCAAAATCTATCCTCTTTTATTATGTTTCTAAACTACATGGAAATTTGGGATATTGCTAGTACTACCAATTCCTTTGCTAATGCCAACTTCTAAATAGAAACTGTGCCAATTAAGCAGTTGCTTGGGTGCCTTTGGTTTGAACTTCTACGTACACCAAGCTAGTGATTTTACGCATCTTAGGTAAAAATTGAAAGAGAAAGCTAATTACAACTTATAAGAGCTTTACTAGGGCTGAGCTGGTTATTGTAATTGTTGAATGAAGTGTGATGTCAAGGTTTTTGATAGAAAATGAACCTACAACTCTAATGTGCGTGTTTCCCTATAAATCTTTTTGTAACCTCCCATGGTATAAAAGTATCAAAATCTATGTGGAAAAACATGCACTTTCATGGCGGCTAGAATCTTGAGCTTCCTTTGATGACATTGTTTTGGCAGGGATACATATATCAAGGAGATGAGTGGAGAAAGTAAAAATGATCGAAATGATAGAGGTATTCTCTTGAAATTACATAATTTGATGCTTTAATGTTGTACTGAAGCTAGACTACATATAGTTTCATCCATCCTCTCTATCCCACTTAGACAATATTTATATCTGATACATATTCATATGATAGGAATGGTATTAGAGGAATATTAAGGGTATATTAGTAATTAGATAAAAATTTTGTTAGGGAAGTTTGGTTACAAATAGGTTCAGTAGGAAGAAGAAGAGGGTAAACAATATTTTAGAATATGAAGTAGGGCTTGAGAGTATCTCAAGATTGGGAGGGTCCAAGTACTTCGAACACTTGGTTTATCTTGTATTTTCGTTATTGTTTATCTTTCAATATTTTTGGTTTCTATCATCGTACTCACATTCTAACTCATTATTTACCGTAACTGCCAAAATATTCTGTATGTTTGTTCTCACAACCTTTTTATAAGCTAATGACTGGGATAAATGCTTGCTTAAATTGTGTTGACTGTTATCTCCAACCAATTCAGCAATTCGAGTGGCTGCTCAGTGGTATCAGAATCATCTTGGTGGTGCTACTCGTGTTCTACTCATAACCAACGACAGAGAGAATAGGAGAAAGGCTATTGAAGAGGGAATTTGTGCAGAGACAAGTATGTTAGAAGTTCATTTATTTTTGGCGTTGCTTCAAGCATCTTTCTTGGTGTCTACTATATGGCGTGCTTGTAATGATTGTATGTGTGTGTGTCTGTGTTTTAATGCCATATACTTAGCTAACTTGGTTAATTTGTCTGGTCTTTACAGTTGAATCATATGTTAGATCTTTGGGTCAAACTCATTTACTTGACCTGTTAGTCCAAAGTGCAAATGAAGATGCAAATATGGAAGAAGTTGAAGATTTGAGGCCATCGAAGAGAAAGGTTCTTTACTCTGAGGTATTACAATGAATATGCGAGACTTCATTTATTTCAGGTAACATAGTACTATCTTATTAGGTGTCTGGTTTTTAACATATCCTGCTCTACTTTCTTTCAGCATAAACCCATGTCAGAAATTACTTCTGGCTTGCATCGTGGTATATATCATCAAGGAAAGCTCCGTGTTAATCGATACAATCCATTTGAAGCATATGTGGGAAGTGAGAGTATTGGTGATGAAATTATTATTTATGGGCGTACTAACATGAACCGGGCTTTCGATGGTGATGTTGTGGCAGTTGAACTTCTGTCTCGAGATCAGTGGCATGAAGAGAAGTCTCTGACTATGGTAGATGAAGGTGATTTAATTTTTATCCTCATGAATATTTTATTTAAATGAGTATTGAGAAGGCCAGTGTGAATTCTGTAAGGATCTAACATGGATATGTGTATGTGTGTGTGAGTGTTTGTGTATGGTGAAGGGGAATAAGGATTAGGTTGGAGCATATTCTCACCAATTATAAGAAGTTCAATTATATGATAACCTAAATATGAAAATGATAGGACAGTTAGCAAATTCCCTTAGTGGAAGTGATTAATGCCTTTCCTTTGTGTTTCCATATAAATTTCTATTCAATATGGGTGGTGGCCAGTGGGAGGGCCAAAGGATTAGGTTGGGGGTCAGATTCTTTTGAGTTATAACAGTTTCAGTTATATGCCAACTTGAATGAAGATGGTAGAAAAGGTAATGACTTCCCTATCAGGAAGTGACTAATTATTTGCCTCTATATTTTCAATTCAAGTCTATTGGGGGTTGAACTTTGCTCTCTCTTGCTCTCTCACACACGTTGGCATGCGCGCATACACACACAATTCCATTTTGATGGATACATTCTGATTGTAATATTGCAGAAGATGATGAGGAAGAAAATGTTCATCTTGTTCCTGGTAGTGCTGATGATGCCCCAAGAGCTGCATCTGTCCTACAGGGCTTTAGTGGAGATTCTTCTTCTAGTTCACCACGTCCAGCTGGACGTGTCATTGGTATCATAAAGCGTAACTGGCATTCGTAAGTTATCGTGGTAGTTTGCTAGATTTGTCTACTCCATGGAGTGTCTTTTGCTCTACACATTTATATATACTTTTTGTTCTTCTTCTAATAAATACTTAGATACGTTTATATATAGTTTGCTAGATGCATATATACATGTATATATGTTATATGTGTATACAATATGTGCAAGATCAAGATGGTACTAACTGTTATAGATAATGTTGAAAATATAGTGTGAGATTTTCCACCTAGCTTTGTAGTTGGTTTGGGGATTTTATAAATCTTTTGTTTTCTTCGTTTCAGTTTTGTTTCTTTACTTCTCCAAGATTGTTGCACAAATTTTGTATCACAGTGGAGTTGTTTGTCTGATGTTGTTGAATTAATTTTAATGCAGTTATTGTGGTTCTTTGGATCCAATGCCTATGCCTGCTGGAAGTGGTGGCGTCGCCTATGCTCTATTTGTTTCCAAAGATCGTCGGATTCCGAAAATTAGAATCCAAACTCGTCAGCTTGAGAATCTTTTGGACAAGAGAATTATTGTAGCAGTTGATTCTTGGGACCGTCTATCTAGATATCCTTCAGGACATTATGTGCGATCTATAGGAGAAATAGGAGATCGGGATACAGAAAGTGAGGTATGTCTTTGTACAATACTGATGTCTAACAATTTATAAGAAGTGAGAACTAAACACAAGCATTACACATTGTTAGTTACTAGTTAGTCTGAAATACGTGGGGGTGGGGAGGTGGAAGATCTTTTAGTGTCTTTTCTTATTCATTAAAATATTTGGACCCTTTTGAATACTTCAGGTGGTCTTAATTGAAAATGATATAAACTCCAGGCCATTTTCTTCACAAGTTATGGCATGCTTGCCACCATTACCATGGTCAGTGTCTCCTGTTGATGTAGCAAACCCCATTCGACAGGATTTGCGGCATTTAAATGTTTTTAGTGTAGACCCTCCAGGTAGTTGAATATTCTTTTTACTCTATTGCCCCTGCCTTTTCCATTTTTTACCTGTTGTTATTCCTTGATGATGTAGTCATGTCAGTTCTGTCAAACAATAATTGGAGTCAATGGCCTTTTTGTTTGTTCAGGTTGCAAAGATATCGATGATGCACTTCACTGTACAGCTCTTCCAAATGGAAATTTTGAAGTTGGAGTTCGTATCCTCAATCTTTTGGCCTTCTGTTTGCCTTAGATGTTTATGTTACTTAAGAATCTGAATGATTTCTAAAACACTTTTATGGTTCCAAAAGATTGTAAATGATTTTAACTGAATCCTTTGGTTCATGCCATTTATTCATCCTTTTATAGAGAATAATTAAATAATGGTTATTTGGATTCTTGAAATAGAATATTCTTAATACTCAGTTGTACCAGGATTGAAAAAATTCATATCAGGTTTACTGTTCAAATAGTTTGGTGAGTCATCTAAATAAGATTGAAAGAAGTAGATTAACTTTTACTAGGGTGGATTGAGTTGGATTGCAGGTGCTATGATGTGTCTACTTTTTCTATTAAATCCGTGGCAGATGCAGTATTTAGGAATGTCACTTTGTGATGCATAGAAAGGTATACCCTCATGATTGATGTTGATTCTTAGCTGTGGCCTTTGAGGACCCCTTGAGGCCTTTCTCATGTTGCTCTCTCATCCAAGCCTGTTCACAGTCCTCAATCGTGACATAGTGGTTCCAGATAACAGGTATTATAGAAAAGTTAAGATCCTCATTAGTGATATATCCTTTTAGAGAGCACCAGCAACAGCCAAGCCCAAATACAAAAGAAGAACCCACTTTTTAATCAAGCTTCGTTTTTCTTCTCTTATATGTGGTTTTAAGTGGGTTTCTAGGGGCTCTAGTAAAAAAACTTTTAGATTGTTATTTCTTTAGGATCACCCCCCCCCCCCCCCCCCCCCCCCCCCCCCCCCCCCCCCCCCCCCCCCCC
>QLSR01000454.1:2137686-2158699 GCA_031780015.1 Citrullus colocynthis | reverse complement strand
TCCCCCCCCCCCCCCCCCCCCCCCCCCTCTCTCTTTTCTTTCTTTCTTTCTCAATTTTGTGACATTTTCGATGGGAGAAGGCTCGAAGATCCTTTGGCATGGTTGTTATATTTCTGCTTTGTGGCTTATCTGGCTCGAGAGAGGATTTTTAGAAGGGGTTAGAGAGATCTTTAGGGGAGGTTTTGGAGATTATTAGATCTAATGCCCCTTTGTTGGCATTTGTTACTCAGATTTATTGTAATTATAATGTTTGGTTTCATGTTTTTGGTTGGAGTTTGCTTTTGCTGTTAGGGTTTGGAGTCCTTTTCTGGGACTAGTATCTTTTGTGTGCTCTTGTATATTCATCCATTTGTTGTAATGAAAGCTTGTTTAGTTGTAAAAAAATTGCATCTTTAACAACATTCAATTAGATATTGCTGATGTAACAAATTTTGTTCATCCGGGCACTGCATTGGATGACGAGGCTGCACAAAGGGGGACATCAGTCTACCTTGTTGAGCGGAGGATCGATATGCTTCCAAAACCGTTAACAGAAGGTCCACATGTACTATTATGTTGCATTTGTGCAAGAGGAACTGTTTGACACGTTTTATTCTTGTCTACTTTAGCTTATTCAGATGAAAAATCTTAATCTACAGATATATGTTCTCTTCGAGCTGATGTGGAAAGACTGGCATTTTCTGTAATTTGGGTATGTGGTTTATTTTTTTTTTTTTCTGCAAATATAAGTTTTATTCTGCTGTAACATCTTCATACTTTTGTTTTTCATAATATTAAATTTTTGCAAATCCTAGCCTACATTGACTCTTTATTGTATTGTATATGCTCTTTTATGATTCCACTGACTTTTGTCATCTTTTACTTTAGATTATTTGTTTGAGTAATCTGTTGCTTAATAATCAATTAGGCTATGTTTGAATCTATGCCTTTGTAGGAAAATTTACAAGTGAATTTGTTTAGACTTCACTAATCCCCCTCCCCCTAATTCGCGAATTTAGTTTCATTCACTTGCCTCCGATGTTCAGGAAATGACACCTGAAGCCGATATCATTTCTACTAGATACACCAAAAGCATCATTAAATCGAGTGCTGCATTATCATATGTTGAAGCTCAAGCGAGGATGGATGACAGGTAATTTCTTGTCAGTTATAACTGTCTGAAGTTTGTTGGAGTTTGTAATAATTCCTCCTTTAACATTTATGGTGATTGCCAGCATTTCGACATGGTCGTGGTGATCATATCTCCTATTAAGCCTTTTACTTCCTCTTTAGTTGTTTTAAGCCGTTATAGATGTCATGAACTGTGGATGACTCATGACTGGATGTCTTTAAGGTTGCCTTTTCTGATCATGCAGTGCCGGTTCATTGTATCCTGTAGTAGTTGCATTGCGTGGCTGAGTTGTTAAGTAAGTTGCTATGTCAAGGAACTTCATAAATAAGTCTTTCCTGGAAATGAGACTTTGTCAGCAGGACATACTCATTGATTTTTGGTAAGAAAATAGTATATATGAGGGTTGTGAGGGACTCTTGGGGTTTGTTTGGGAGCTGTTTTGTAGAGTATATTGTAGTCTTTGGAAGTGAGGATTCTCCAACTTGAGATGCTCATCTATTTTGGTCGGAGACAGTACAATGAGGCCATGGAGACTATCAGTGGTTGTTTGGGGACTGTTATGAAAAGAGGTTCCTGGTTTCTGCTTTTGTTTTCAAAATTATATTTATGGATTGTTTTGGGTAGACTATAAAAGTTAAGTTTATTCTGCAATTGAAAGTAGTTATTCACGAGCTCTTGTGACTTTGTAAAGAAGAAAATTGCACCTGTTTTAAAAGTAGTTACCAAAATATGGTTTTTTTTTTATTATTTTTTTTTTATAAGAAATGTTTCATTGTTTAATGAAATAGGGGAAACCCCAACGCCAATATGCAAATTACAAGCATGTCCAATTGGCTCTTTAGATAAATTGTAATGAGTAAACGGGTGCTTATTTTTGCACCAATAGAGAGTAGTAGAAAGAACTAAAACCAAAAATCTATCAATAGAAGAAAAAGAATCCCGATAAAGACGGTTGTTGCATTTGCCCCAACAACCAAGATAGCTTTAACATAGCGGCTTAATTTATCATTTAAAATTAGTGTGCTGCATCCTTGATATTTGGGAAGGTTTACACTTTATGTATTTGGGATGCAGAAGAGCAATGCTTTCTCCCCCTTTTATGTGTTCTTAATTGAGCGCAGGTTTGCTTATATTTTCTTCTGTTCCTTACTGGGTAGGATTTCCTTTGGGGTCTCCCTCTATCTCTCTATATCGTTCATTGTGGTGCTTATACAGAACCGTAGAATCTCTGAGTTGCGACCTTTGTGAATAATCTACAACCTTTTTCTTTATTATATGTGTATTTGTCAAATCAAGCTTAAACATGTTTGCCAATTCCCTTTAAGGAGCTATTTTATCACTGTGCTTTACTTATTTTCAGAATCTTTTTGGGGGTTCATTTAAACCTAAAGATTTATTCTGACAAAGCTGTGTTACTTGCAGTCGATTGATGGATCCAATAACTAGAGATTTGAGAAATATGAATGCTTTAGCAAAGGTAAGTATGCTTTATCTACTTCTGTTCTATAAATAATCGCAAGGATATGCCTCTGACTTGTACTGTTTTAACATCCCACAACTTTGTGGACCTACAGAAAATGAGGTTGAGACGAATTGAGAGAGGAGCTTTGACTCTTGCTTCTGCTGAAGTCAAATTTCAAATTGACACCGAGACACATGACCCTCTTGATATTGGTATGTCTGGATGTCACATTACGTTCATAGATAGTTTTGTGAATCCTTGGCCACAACAATACTTTTGTGAATCCTCAAGCACACAAATATTTAGTTTGAAACAGTCAAATTAATATGCAAAGATGTTCTTGTCATCCATTTTTAAAAATTTAAATTGGCTTCTGTTTCCTTATTATTTTCAACTTATATGTTGTGTATTAATATGCTAGGATTTTCCCTTTTCCTTTCTTTAAAGCTTCTCAAACCTTTTGTTCCAGGTATGTACCAAATTCGAGAAGCTAACCAAATGGTTGAGGAGTTTATGCTTGCGGCAAATGTTTCAGTAGCAGAAAAAATTCTTAAGCATTTTCCGCTTTGTTCCTTATTAAGGTAAAGAGCTATCACATAATCATTTTCTTCTTGTCTGTTATTACAGGAGTCCTGAGTGCCTTTTATTATGTCTGCTAGTGCGTCATTTCCGTGTCATGGACCACTTTCTCTACCTCCCTTACCTTTTTATTTTTGGGGAGGGTGGGAACTTTTAGTTGTGGAATGGTGGCCTAGTGTTGGAGCGAAGTTCATTTCAACAAGTTGTACACTTCACATCCGTTTTTACAGTTACCATATTAAAAGCAAGCCTAATTTGACTAGCCCGTTGGCGCAACACCAGTTGAAGAGTTTAGGATTTCATATTCTTGGTTGTTGGGTTTTACTGATCTCCGGCCATGAGTTATTAAATAATTTTTTTCCAAAAAAAAAAAAAAAAAAAAAAAAAAAAAAAACCTTCTAAAAGCTTAACACCCATTTTTCTCAGCTGGAATTTCTGATCTATAGCCCAATATGACTTATTTCTTGTTTATCTCTCAAAAGATGCCTTTTTCTTCTTTTATCTAATTTTGTGGCTAATGATTGAATGATGAGATTGTTATAATAAACTATTGCTTTCTGGTCTTTCTTTTATTTGCAGGCGCCATCCTACACCAACTAAAGAGATGCTCGAACCTTTGATTCGCACAGCTGTAGCTGTTGGTCTTGACTTGGATGTCTCATCATCCAAAGCTCTGGCTGATTCTCTTGATCGTGCCTTGGTATATTATATTGTATCTGAGTAGGACAAGTTTAGATTTTTTTCAAATTATTGCCTGGCTAGTGGCTATGTTGAAGTTATTCAAATTCCTTATTGTTACAAACATTTTCTCTTCTGTTGTTTGTTTAACTGGAACAAATTCGTATATTATCAGGGTGATGATCCGTACTTCAATAAGCTGATCAGAATTTTAGCTACTAGATGTATGACACAGGTAATTTCACTTAAATATCGAATTTTGACTAATTTAATTGCTTATGGACATTTCTGAAATCATTTTTTGTATAAGTGAAGGCAGTTTACTTCTATAGTGGAGACCTCAGTCCTCCAGAATATCTACATTATGGGCTTGCAGCTCCTCTGTATACCCATTTCACCTCTCCTATTCGACGATATGCAGGTTCGGGCTTGCCTTGTGTTGTCTGTTAGGTGACATTATCCCCTGTTATTGTGAGTCTTTAGCCATTTTTTATTGCAGATGTCATCGTGCACAGATTGCTCGCCGCGTCTTTGGGAATATTCAAACTTCCAACACTATTCCTTGACCGACCAAAACTCACTTCAATCGCTGATAGTATGAAATACTCTCTGCACCTTGTTTATTTGTTATGTCATGGAATATTGCATAATGCATTCTCGATATGCACTCCTAATTTATAAAAGAAATGACATATATGTGCTGACTCTGGTAAATTGTTTTCAGACTTAAATTACCGACACAGAAATGCCCAAATGGCTGGCCGGGCTTCAGTGGAGCTTCATACTCTAATTTACTTCAAAAAACGGTATGTGATGTCCATCACCCTTGTTCATGACTAAAATATTTTCACGTTCACTTTTTTCTTTCTTGTTTAACCCAAAGAAATTTCACCTCTTTCTGATGTGTAGGCCTACGGACACAGAGGCTAGAATAGTGAAGATAAGATCAAATGGTTTTATAGTATTTGTTCCCAAGTATGTTTCCCGAACCTATGGTCTTTTATTAGTATTTCTTTAACTCCCCATCTTTTACTTTGATTCATCTGAACTGTGTGGGATGAGCTCAAATAAGCTTGACTATGCACATAAGATGATATTAAATATTCTACGAGTTTTTCAGCATCAAATGTTGTTATGTTGGACCGTCAATGTCGAATTATAGGGAATCGGTGATATGGTTGATAAAGTTGATCTAGACTTTCTCAGATATAAAAATAAACGGGTGTCTGGTGATGATAGAATACGTTTCTACATTGGTGGCTTTGTTTGCGAACCTGATGAACATTGTTTTTTTCTGTTTCCTCTTTGTCAGATTCGGTATTGAAGGACCGGTATACTTGTCGGGAAAAGGTGAGAAGCAAAGTGGAGAATGGTTTGTGGATGAGCAAGAACAGAAGATCAAGAAGTTGGATGGAAGCATTACATACAACATTCTTCAAGCGGTGAGAATTCACATGGAGGTTGTGGAGCCCCAACCAAATAGACCAAAGCTCCAACTTACTCTTCTTTAAACTTATTTTTTCTTGGCTTTACCTCTAAGAACACTTTTGTATGAGTAAAAGGTAGGAAAGTAGAATTTTTTTAGGGAGTGGGTTTTTGTAGTAAAAGCTCATGTTGTGAGTGAGAGTATTGGTGGAACAATGTATATTTACTTTTATTTAAAATATTTATTATACATATTTCTTCAAATTAAAATGTATGATTTATTTATTTATTAGTTTTTGAGTTCAACAAAGGAGTGGGAGATTTGAACCTCTAATCTCAAGGTTGATAGTACAATTTCTGTGTGTTAGATTATGCTCATTTTGGCAAATATACGATTTATTTTAAACATTTATTATTTACTTTAATTCTTATATTTTTCATTTCAGTATTTGTTGTTACTAAGTCTTGAAGTTTATTAGCTAAGTTTACAAGTGATGATGTAAAATGAAACAAATTTCAGATCACTATCTTATTTTGAATTACAAGTTTGGTCACTAGACTTTGAAATATGTGTCTATTTAATTTTTAAATTTTCACAAGTTTTTAATAGGTCATTACACTTTCAAAATAGGCCTTTATCAAATTCAAGCAATTGGTTTATTATATATAAATTTGAATTTATGTTAACGAACTACTGAACTTTGAAACATTTATGGATTTTAAAAAATTAAAACACTCAAGACAATAAATTTATAATTTTAAAAATTTAAATACAAAAGTAGACACAAACTTTAATTCTCTAAGTTAGAGACTCATAGATTCGATTCCCTGGTAACATTGGACAGATTTGGGTAGCCGAACGTGCGCAAGTTAGCAGATCAAGATAGCATGTACGACGCAGTGGACAGAATCATAAACTTCCAATCATCATTCGACACGTTTACATCTAACACCACGGAAACCTGGATTTTGTCTCTCTTCCAAAATTCGTCTATGTTAATTTACAATTATACCTTCATATGCTACACAAACACTTTTCTTGACTTGGTTTAGAATTTAGGTATGTGCTAGTAAATTATCTAAACAAATTGTTGAATAAATTATTGACCCCCTTTTTAGTACAATATAATGGATTCAAACCACGGGACTCTTGGTATCATCTGTAGTTAAAGCTACAATTTATTGAAAGTGCATGTATTAAAATCGAATAACTAAAATAAAATAGAATCCAAAATATTGGGATCAAAATGATATAAATCTTAATTTTATATCAGAAAAAATCTTTGAAATTCAAAACATATATAGATTCGTGAATTGTCACATATGTGTCTCGTAGATCTCAATTATATTAATTTTTTTTTAAAGTTACAAACATATACTAAATATAAAATTGAAAGTCCATGGTCTTATAAGCTCGTGAATTTTTTAAAATGTTGAATATAGGAATGATCTATTAATTATAATTTTCGAAGTTCAATTATTTATTAGATATATTTAATTTTTTTGAAAAAACATGATTGCACCCATTTATTGTACATCCATGCTGCACCCAATTAAAAATTGTCACATGACAATTCATTTATTATTTCTTTAAAAAAATTATTAGAGAATTATTTTGTTGTGCGTATAGAATGTGGAGCACGTGACTTAGGTGCAACTATTGCTCTTTAATTTCGAATTTTCGAAGACTTATAAGGACACCCAATTGAAAGTTTATATAACTATTAGACAATTTTAAAAATTTATGAACCTATTAGACACAATCTTAAAAACCTTGACTAAACTTGTAATTTAATTTTTATTCTCTTGGAAAACAATAATTATTTTTTAATATTAAAAAATTAAAATTGTTGAATTCATTGGGGTTTGTGCACATGGTTTTAGTTTATGTCTTAGACCTTTAAAAGTTTCTATTTGGATGTAATAGTTGTCAGAGATGACGACCATCCAAATATCTTTACAATAGTATGATATTGTTTACCTTCAAGCATAACCTTCATGTCTTTACTTTTGGTTTCACCTAAATGGCCTAGTACCATTGGAGATAGTTCTCTCTTCACTTATATACCCTGAATCTTTCCCTTATCTAGCTAATTTAGGACTCTCATCGCACTCCAACAATCCCCCAACTCAAATGAAGGGCCACGAAAGTCTCAACTCAAATAATTATCCATTCGTGTTTACTCTTGAGCAATCACTTACTAGGCCAACTCCTTTTCACCAGAGCCCATTAACTCATAGCTAGGTAAGAGGAAGATCTATGGTATATAAGTAAAGACACCTATCTCCAATGCTATGAGGTTTTCTGGGTGAAACAAAAAAGAAAGTCATGAGAGTTATGTTTGACGTAAACAACATCATACATGGTGGAGATATGTTGGAGGATTTGTCGTCCTTATAAAATTGTTCCAAATACGTATCAATGCATGTTTTTCTATACAATGACGATTCTCTTATGTGGTGTGTTTTCCTTGACTGCATGACATATGTTTCTTATAAATGTGGTCAAAAGAGACGATGATCTGATGTTAAAAAGGACGTAAGAAAACTATCAACATTAGTTAGTCTGACTTAAAGACGTTTTTAAGAGATTTAACTTGATTATGAGAATAAATTTAAATTTTTTTTAAGAAGACAATTCAATCCTTTTTCTCTTCAAACAATTTCACTTGAGGGATAAATTTAAATTATAATATAAAGTTTTAAAACTAGTCGAATTAATTAAAATAGGCAGTGTAAGAAGGGGGGATGGTAATGGAATGGAGTCTAGAGTTGGAATTCACTGACTTTGTGAGAATTTAAAATTTTTGCTTAAATCTCTTTTCTCAATTTGGAGAAATTAAAGTTAGGGTTTGAAATTTAAGCTTTGTAATGGAAAATTATCAAACCCAATTTGGTCAACAACTTGGTGAAGTTATCATAGGGTCCACAATTAGGGTTTTCAAATCCTCAAATTTCAAGGTTTTTGTTTGGATATGCACATGCCATTATTTTATGGTGAACTTTAAAATAAGTCAATGACTTTATAATTTAAATAATGACAATATATATTTTAAATTTCACATGAATTTAAGATTGTTAAATCCCACACTAATTAAAGCTTAATGATCCCCATTCCAAATAAATATCTTCGGTTGGTTTTTAATTTTTAATTTTTAAAAATTAAGTTTATTTTTACTTTTTATAATTACTTGCATCTTTCTTAAGCACAACAGTTAAACTACTTTTTTTAGTTTTCAAATTTTAGTTTTGGTCTTTTAAATCATTGGTAAAAAGTAAATAAATAAAGAAAGAAATATGGAGGTGAAAGTAATGTCTATAGCTTAATTTTCAAAAACTAAAAACTAAAAACTAAATAGTTACCGAACACGACTTTAATTATTTTTCGTTTCTTCCTAGATATGTGTGTATATATGTTGTTTATGGCATTGTGAACATCTCAAGAGTTCGATTACAAGTTATTTTAGAACTTTAAGAATCATATCTAATTACATATAGTTAAATTGCAATAAACGCGCTAGCAGGTTTTTAAACTATGGATATTATATCTAATAGGTCTTTTAAATTTGGTCACCTTTGACATTGCTCAATTAATTAAGATATCATTAATCTCAGTGAAAAGGTAAAGGCTTTCATGTTGGAACGAAAAAAAAATTGTTAATTCTTAAAAAGGGTGAAAAATATCCCAAACAACTACATATTATTTTGTCACTTTACAAAAAATAAAAATTATTGGTTAGATGGAATACAACAAAGAAAAAAAGCCGCATGCTTGAGAGTGATTTTAAAATTATTAAAATTACATTTGTCATATTCAAAGTCATTCTAAAACATGCATTTAATCACTGAAAATTAATTTGATATTTAATTTTACACAAACATGCAATTTTCATATCATTAAAATTATTTTGAATGATTAAAAATATATTTCAAAGTGATTTTGAAAATGACAAAAGTGATTTTAATCATCTTAAGAATCACTTCAACACATGGCCAAAAAAACTTTTGTTATGGATTTTGGGCTGAAGTGCATAATCCACATAAACACAAAAACAAAAGAGTTACGGCCAAGAAAATGATGAGATCTTAGTAGAAAATAACACTCTATGACCAAAATGGACCTAGAATAGAAGTTTGGCTTGGGCCAAGACCAAATTAATGCCCTCTATCTTGGCCAAGATCGAAGTTGAGTCTAACAAAATAGTTAATGTCGAGGCATGTTCCACGCATGCATGTCCCAACCTGAAACATCATTCTAGGACCAAAATGGCCTAGAAAAATGTTCGATGGGGCATGCCTTGCTCGCATGCATGCCTCAACCTAGCAAGCTAAAGGATTATCCTTATTTAGCTCTGAACCTCTGTTTGAAGGAATTGAATCCTAATGCGAAAGCTTTTTATCGCTTTTGTCTCTAAATTGAAATAAGAAAATCTAATTGATTTAGAGAAAATTATAGCTAAGCATACTAAATAAGGGAATTAAGATAAAAAAAAGAAAGAAAATCTTTTTGGAATGAAGAACAATTCTTCTGTAACTCTTGAATTTAGTGATACACACCTCCAAAATCACAAACACCACCGTTAGGCAACTGGGTTATATCATAAAAGGAGATAGAAAAAGAGAGAGTAATTAGGGAATTAAAGAACACCCCTCTGTTCTTTCTGTATAAAATACAAAATCATAAAAGGCAGTTTTTTACGTGAGGGGATAACTTCCCCTTACTCCACGTACCATTTCCCTGCCAACTGCAGGGAGTTAATTTCCTTCATTATAATAATATTATTTATTTAATTAAACCAAATATAATATAATTAAACAAATATTATTAATTAATTAATTAAAAATTAATTGATTAATTAATAAAAATGACATATTTATTGATAATGCATTTAAATCATATAAAAATGCATATTTTTCTCTTAACTTATAGTATTAGTATGAATCTCATTCACATTAATTTTATTCTATAGTTTTAATATAAATCCACTTCATATTAATATTCGAGTCTTATTCAAATATTATTCTCTCATAATGTATAGTTAATTACAAATCATATTTATAAATAACTATATACTGTAATGCATCATTATACATTATACTTTATATTAATCCTTATTAATATAAACTTTCCTTAAATAACTTCAACAATTAAAATTATTCTAAAATTAACTGATCTTTATTTTACCTTTCGTGAGCTAACATCGGGACCTAATGGACCTACAAATTAGAAGCTCCAATGATTCGAGATTAAATTAATTAAACTCTTTAATTAATCAAATCAACATTCATTAACTCTAGGTCACTCCATTAAAAACCCATAGCTGCACTATTCACACTGTAGATATATTTTTGTGTCCATGGATATAATTAGTCATCAATAAATCGATCCTTCAAAGATTGCTCATAAATATAGTTGAGTCAAAATTACTATTTTACCCTTATAATTACTTCTTTCTTATTAAGTCTCATTGATCCTCTAATGAATAACCTGTTTATGTTCCCTAGGACGAGAAGGAGTGAAATCCATATTGTGTAGTTATATTCCCAGCTCCCTACTTGGACAAATCCCCAAAATAGTAGGCATATTGAGTCAATAATACAAGCCACTACCAGAAGCCCCCAAAACCAAGAAAAGGTCAGTTAAGTCCCAAGAAATGCCATCACCTCAACCTCTGTTGGGATTTATGTCCTAAATCTTGTAGCCTGTAAATTTGTAAACAAATTATTAATAAATAAAATATTATTTATTTTCTAATAAGTGTTATTTATTAGCATAACTCAAAATCCAATAAACAAAGATTTAAGGTTATTTAATGTATCTTGAACAATATGTGGTTAACATACAAATGGATCGTGTTCAAGAAATAACCTAAAATATCTATAGGATATGGATGAGGTTGGGTGCCTTATCTTGGTAATACTATGGATACAACCCACTTTGTAAGTGTTACAAATGGTTTGATCCAAATCATTCATGTAATGACATGTAAGTGGGGGTATCATATATAGTGAGTCTGTATAAGACTGGACCACGAAATTAAATCTCTCTTTGTAACTTCGTTAAATGAAGAGTTTATATTTAAAATTATAACCATGTAACTCGATCTCAATCCTAAGTGGGTATGAACTCTTGCTCATAAAGGTTGTTCTTTAATTTATGTGGGTAAGAGTGGCCTTCGTTGCTGACTCAATATGTCTATCATTTTGGGAATGGTACCAAGTGAGTTACTGGGAACATAACTTCAAAAGATGGAGTTCACTTCTTCTTTACTTTAAGGAAAGTAGATATCCCTTAAGTGCTGACTTCGAGACTTGAACAATGAGGCCACACCCTTTCATTAGCCCAAGAGAAATTTTGTTTATGGTTGGACCATAAACATAATTATTTATTAGAGGATCAGTGGTACTTAAGGTGTAAGAGGTAATTATAGGGGCAAAACGGTAATTTGACTGAGTTGTAATTACGAACACCCTGTGAAGAATTGACTTACAAAATATGGTTAAATCAATGGACACATAAATATACTGTAGTTCATAAGAGCGCAATTACGGGTCTTTAATGGTATGCCCCATAATTAATAAATAATTAATAAAGGTTGATTAATATAATTAAAGAGTTTAGTTAATTAATCTCGGATCATTGAAGCTTATAACTGTAGGTCCATTAGGTCCCTCTGGTAGCTCACAACGGGTTAAAACAAGGAAATTTAGCGTTGAAAGAATTTGAATGTTCAAATTGATCAAGAGAATTAATTGTAATATGACACATTATGTATGAGATACATCATAATATAAAGTTAATTTTTTAATTAGATTCAAAATTAAAACTTTATAATATGAGAGTATTAATATTTGAATAGGATTGAAATATTAAATTAATATGAATTGGATTCATATTAAAATTATAAGTTATGAGAGAATATGTGTATTAGAATATGATACACATTGTATCAAGTATATGATATTTGCTTTTTTAAAATTAATTGAATAAGATTTCATTAATTAAATTGTTAATTAATTAATATCTAATTGTTATATAAATTAATTGAATTTGATTTTATTAATTTATATTAAGGGATGTTTTCAAAAATAGAAAAACGGTTGAAAATAATTACAAATATAGCAAAATTTTACTTTCTATCCACGATAGACCCAGATAGACATCTATCATTTTATCAAATAGACACAGACAGATAAAAAGTAAAATTTTGCTTTTTCTATTTATAATAATTTTTCTTATATTAATTAAATATATAATAAATAAATAAATAAAATAGCTCCTCTGCATTGCAAGGGAGTGGTGAGTGGGGAGGGAAGTTCACTCCCCTCATGATAAATTGAGATAGGATCTCAATTCATAGTGTGGTGGAAAAAACATTGTGAAAAAAAAAAAAAAAATCTGTCACAATCTTTCATCTCTAGAAAGGAAGATCTTCTTAAAAAGATTTTTTTTTATTTTCCCTTCTCTCACAAGGTTTCCACAAACCACCTTATTACCAAAGAATACCAGAGAAGATCCATTATAACAAAATTGGGGCAAAGCAATCAAATGCTTCCACCAAAAGGATTCAATCCCTTCAGCCCTCTACCACAAAAAAGAAGAAAATTGGTAAAGAAGCATTTCAAGATCCTGGTGTCGAGTTCCAGTCTAAAGAGTACGGAAAAAGAAGCTCAACTCGACGCCTGACCCTCGACTGCTCATGAAGTTAAAGCCAAAACCCTTTACTCTTCTCCAGCTTCCCCACTTGAGGAAGAAAGAGTCCTATCTCCTCCACCTTCTCCCAAAATCCAAAACGAATTTTTCTCCCCGCCTGCTCCGAAGAACCAGTCTCTCTCACCTTACTGCATCGACATTAGTGATATCAATATCAAGTTTAGGGAGGAGTCACTGCCGACCCCTGAGGGAGAAAATTTGAGGGAAGCAACTCAACCACCTCCTCCGCCTACCGTTGAACCAAACTTCACTCTGGACCCTGTGGAGTCAATGCACCAAAACTCCCCTCCGTCTCTGCCTGAAGTTGATAAAGAAAAGACTCCAGATCCTGTGGAGTCCTCAAATCAGCAAGTCATCCCGCCTCCAGCTACTATTAATGGCCCAGTCAGCCAAGTCCCTAATACTTTACAAAATTCAGGTAAAATGTTGGTGAGACAAGTAGGCATCCACAACCGAACTACACACTATCTCCATACAACCTGTCCTGTATTCTGAACAACGAGTACTTTGTGGCTGATATGGATGATATGTTGAGGTACTTAGTTGAAAGCATTCCCCATCCTATCTTGGAGGATTTGGACATGGCGAAGCGCAGAGAAGATCGACTCCTCCAGATGAATGAGGAGTTGGCAAAAAGATTTTAGGAGTAAACATGGAAGCAAATGGAGTTAAGAGATTATGTTCAACGCCAAGCTCCACACCAAGACGAACAATTCAGAACTTTAATGCACTATGTCCATGAAGTGTTCCTTCAACACATTATGGCACCCATCATCCCTCCTTCCTTTCAACAACCCCTGGGATTTCCAGACGCCAAGTCTTCTCCCGCACCCAACAATGATACCAACACGGAAGGAAATTAAATTTAGGGGTGTTGCTGTTTTGATCCTGACTTTTTTATACTTTAATTTTTTTTCGTGTATTTTGTAAACATTTTGTGAACACCTTGTAACTCGTTTCATCCATTTAATGATCAAGTTACATGCCTTATCTTCTAGCATTATTCTTGAGTTTGTCGCTTGTGTTTATTCAACATCTTATTATTCCTTGTCTTGTTTGTGTGTTTGCGTTCTGATCATAGTGATTATCCAAAATTTAGATTATGTTAACCCAAAAGCCTTGGGATCATATCCTTAGAAAATACTTTTTGAACTTAGTATGAATGCAAGCTTTACCTCAAACCTCTTTTGCAAAAAATTTTCTAAGGCAATCTCATAACTCGATTTCAACAATGATAACTTTGCCACCTTCAAAATTTGGGTGTGCGAGAGGCTTGAGCTTATGCATTTAAATTTCATAAAGACCTCTTACATCCAAAATAGATATATATATATATATATATATATATATATATATATATATATATATATATATATATATATATATATAGAAATAAAATCTTCCCTTTNATATATATATATATATATATATATATATATATATATATATATATATATATATATATATATATATATATGGAAATAAAATCTTCCCTTTGAACAACTCCATTATCAAAGCACAAAATTAGCATGATAAGAGTTAAGTTGAGAATGACTCTTGCTTGATGTTGGTTGCCTCCACGCACCCCATAGTTTGTATGTCAAAACGAAGGTGAACACCATGCATCCATAGTTGGTATGTCAAAAAAGAGAAATAAAAATGTGTGGAAATGAGTAAGACAATTTTGAGTACTAAGCTAACCGCATCTAAATTTAAGAAATATTTTTTAGGCGATGACTAAATAGGATTTGTTTAGGGAAACTACTTGTTGAAATAAATCTCAAACTAGGAAGCATGTTGAGAAATTTAGTTACTGCGCTAATTTGAGCTGAGGTATACAATAAGACTTTAAATAAATACTCGAGGACTAATATTATTCTTAATTTGAGGGTGCGATAACTTGTAGAAATACAAGTCGTTATAATCTTTATTTAGAATAATTAGAGTAATTTAGAAGAAACCACATTAACTTGAGAATAAAATAACATAAAAAGATCCACTATGCGTTCAAGCTGTTTACAAAAAAAAAAAATTATCTTGGAAATATGTTTTTGTTTTTAATATATATATCTTTTAGATTCAGGATTTCAATAAGAAGAAGCCAAAAAACAGCTAAGGACAATCAAAGTAAGATCATGCCAACACGTTGATCCATGCATCAAAGAACCCAACGTCGAGATGAATCACGAAGAAAAAGAATCAATGAATGCGTGGGCAGTGACTGTCGTGTCAAAATGTAGATGGATGACTGATTTGACAAAGTCATGACAAAGCCAATGAACCTGTGACGCGAAAAAGTCTACATAGCAGGGCATGGAATTAAATGCAAAAGTGTTAGGTTTGGATGCCTATAAATAACCCACAAGAATTTAACTTAAAGACATCGAGAGACGATATAGTGAAAGCTCTGCCGAATCTCCTTCATCTCCATTCCTATCTTCAACCTCGACTTCTCTTTGAGGAATTCTGAGTGAGAGCTCAGTCTTACCTCTCGGAAAGTGAGAGTTCATCCCCTTCATATGTGCAAATACTTCAAACAACCACCATCTAAAGCCTCTGGAAGCAAGACGTCGCAATTGGAGGCTTGACATTATTCTTTCAACATTTTGGTTTATTTTCTAGATAGTCTTGTTTGTATTAAGATAGCGATTTCGAGAGACTCACAATTTCTTCAATATAAATCAGATTGCCCCATATTTCCATTTATCCATATCATTCTCATTTTTTTATCATGGCTAACTAATTTCCTATGGGTTGAGTGGATTAAGCCAACTTCTTCTAAGTTTTTGCATAAGTAGCGTTTATCTTGTTTGATGCGTGCTAAAAACTTTGCATGAATCTATCGAACAAATAAATTTAAGTAAGAATGATCAACTGCTTAAGAGAATAAGTGATTAAATATTTCATTTTAAACAAGAAAAGAGTTGGCTTTAAAGATAAAGTTAGTCTTTTGTCTAAAAGAAACTTTGCATGCATTTTAGAGATAAGATAAATGTGGCTCAGAAACATCAAAAGGTGATTTCTCAATTTTAGAGTTTTGGATATAAACGTCTGCTTATATGCATGACTTAAGAAAATGTTAGTAAACTCCTCTTAACCCTACTTTCTCCATTGATTTTTCCATTCCTCAACGTATGCTGTTTGATTGTAATTGTACTTAACATTTTTCACCATCATCGCATTCCACGCATCATCATCTTCCATGTTCATCAAACCATCTTCACACTTGTGTATATCCATCTATAATTAATCCATCTGTAAAGTTTTTTCAATGCCTCATTTTTATAGAAAATTGCATTAAGTCAACAAGGTCATAACATATAATTTTCTCAAATCCCCATGTTCAACGGTAGATTCTCCAAAAGCCCTATCAAAACTTACACTTAGGTTTTTATAGGAAAACATATGTTTAACTAAGAAATGTTATTCAATTTATAAGCACAACATAAGGCTAGGTTCACAATTCTTTCAAACTAAATTGCAACGCAACACTCACCCATACAAATCAAAGGAATTGCCCTCATAGACAGAAGTCCACAACTCACTCAGGATTAAAATCGAGTTATTTATTATCATTCTATGAAAAATTAATATCTTCAATCAACAATTTTATAAAGAGAGATTAATCATTTCGTGGTCTGATCTTATAAAAACTCTTTATACAAGATACCCTCACTCACATGTCTCCACATAACGATTTGGATCAAATCGTTTGTGACACGTACAATTCTTGTAACAATTACAAAGTGGGTCGTATCCACAGTGTCACCAAGATAAGGTACCCAACTTTATCCATATATTACAGACCTTTTAGGTTATTACTTAAACAAGATCCACTTGTACTTTTACTACATACTGTTGAAGCTACATATAATAACCTCGGATCTTAGTTTATTGAATAGAGTAAAATACAATCTAAATGTCGAATAAAATACCTATGGTATTTTATAAATAATTTGAATTTACATAAATTACAAACTATGAGATCCATGAGATTTAATGCACCAATCCCAACACTATTGGCGATAACCTATGTCATCTACTCAAATAAGTACATAATTATAGATCTAGGGAAAGTAAAAGATCAATTATCACGCCCAAATCTTGAAGTTGCTTCCACACTCTTTCCCTCTCTGACTTAAGTATCAGAACGTGTGTGGAAAGCAGCACACTGGTGTGCAAGTTTTCTTTTGTTTTGTAGGTCACACTCTTCTCACCTCTAAACAAATTTACGGTTGCTGTCACATGAATGTCTCTTTTTCGTGTCTGAATTTTAGCATCAACACCTTTTTTTGACGATTCCCACTCTACCTAATATTGCTTCCCATCCATCTAACTTTGAAACTCTTCTTTCCTAATCATAATTTAATAATGAGATCTAAAAAAGATTTGAAGTCTTCATTAGAACACAAACATTGTTTGATAGATAAGACATAAATTAATATCTCAAAAGGTCGATGATTTGATTGTCCACCCTTGCAATTGTTGAACTAGAGAAAGTTTGTAATTTCTTTTTATTATTAATATGTTTTAAAATATTACCACATGTATGGATGAAGATTCAACCCACCAATTTTAACATAAACCTTTGTGTTAAATCACTAGACTAACCTATTGATTTGGATAGTATAAGAGTTATTACGGTTGCTAAATAAAGAAGACAAAAATCTTATGTCCATCAAGTCAATAATGACTGGGGTCTTTGGTTTAGTTGGCTTCGTGAACATACACAAAGTTTTAGCATGTAAGTACAATAGAAAATGGTTCAGTTGATTGAAATGGTAAGATAGGCAAAATTTGAGAATGAATAATTACAAACTTCATAGCATCATTTTTTTTTTTTTTTTTTTTGTTTTTTCTTTCCTTCTTTCTTGAGTATAATACACTTTTAGTTTATGATGATCAAGTGGTGTAATTAAGCATTTGATATTAGCTAGATTAGTCTTCTTCTTCTTTTTTTTTTTTTCCTCTTTTTCTTTTTCTTTTTTCTTTTTCTTTTAGGAATCCATCAAAATAGAAACAAATATATCCTATTCAACAAGCACAGATAGTCAAAAAAAAAAAAAAAAAAAAAAAAAAACTAAACGTGTATAAAAGTATATATTTTTACTACATTATGAATTGAATTGTTTTTTCTTTCCTTCTTTCTTGAGTATAATACACTTTTAGTTTATGATGATCAAGTGGTGTAATTAAGCATTTGATATTAGCTAGATTAGTCTTCTTCTTCTTTTTTTTTTTTTCCTCTTTTTCTTTTTCTTTTTTCTTTTTCTTTTAGGAATCCATCAAAATAGAAACAAATATATCCTATTCAACAAGCACAGATAGTCAAAAAAAAAAAAAAAAAAAAAAAAAAACTAAACGTGTATAAAAGTATATATTTTTACTACATTATGAATTGAATTGTTTTTTCTTTCCTTCTTTCTTGAGTATAATACACTTTTAGTTTATGATGATCAAGTGGTGTAATTAAGCATTTGATATTAGCTAGATTAGTCTTCTTCTTCTTTTTTTTTTTTTCCTCTTTTTCTTTTTCTTTTTTCTTTTTCTTTTAGGAATCCATCAAAATAGAAACAAATATATCCTATTCAACAAGCACAGATAGTCAAAAAAAAAAAAAAAAAAAAAAAAAAACTAAACGTGTATAAAAGTATATATTTTTACTACATTATGAATTGAATTGTTTAATACAAAATATGTTTTTGAAAGAGTGAAATTCAAATTTAGTTGGATAAAATCAAATAAAATAACAGATTCTAAATCAGAAAGTGTTGTTTAATCATTATTAACTCAAAAAGTAGTTCAATAGAATTTAATTTAATACTATAAAACTAATTTTGAAATCAAATATTGTGAGAAAAATGAGGAAAGGGTCATTAATTGTTATTTTATTTAACTAGTTGGATTTCAATCGGATAACATAAGTCTCACCTGTCCAAAACAGCATGATTTCTTGAATTTAACGATTAAAATGTATTTAAAGAAAAAAAACGATTCACAAAGCTAGCGAGACAATTTGGGGTAAAAATGAGAATTATGAAAATATGGTACACGTGCTCGGTAGCTGATTTTTACCAAAAAAAAATCTTATTATTATCCTTCAAAACCAAACTTAAATGGTGCTACATATTTCAATTTCTCTAATTTATTGGGACCCACTTTTTTTTCAATTAGCATCCATTTATTAGTATGTGGTTGATGTAAACAAGGCCTAGAAGATAAGAAAGATTAAGCTAAAAGATTGGTGAAATTAAGAGAGGGAGAGAAGAAAGAAAAAGGAAAGAGGTTGAATGAGTTAGGTGAAACAGATGATGACAAAAGGGAACAATGAGGATCGACAATGAAAAAGCCCCATCGCAATAATCTTCTGAATCTGAACAATCCACAGTCTCTTCTCTTCATCCTTTCTCTTCCTATTTCCATTTCGTTACCCTAAACCCCACTTTCCCTAAACCAACTTTTTCTTTTTTTTTTCAAAATTTTCAACACTGACACAGTCCCACACAGTCCCACACAGACCCACAAAGAAAGAGAAAGAGAGTGACAGATTTCCTAATAAATAGTGGCCGGTCCTTTTTAGGGTTCATCGATTTTGTCTTCATTTCCACGTTCTCCCAGATTCACCACTCTGTTTTCAAGGCATTTGAACACTAGAAACTCGTTTACATACTGGGTCAAGCTAGTTCCGGCTTGAGATTCAGAGATTGAGGGAAATGGGGAGGATCCGTTGCTTCTTGGATATCAGTATTGGAGGTGATCTTGAGGGTAGAATTGTGGTGGAGCTTTACGACGATGTAGTGCCTAAAACAGCTGAGAATTTCAGGGCTCTTTGCACTGGCGAGAAGGGCATTGGTCCACATACCGGCGTTCCCCTTCATTTCAAGGTCATTGCTCTGTATATCTATGCTTTTTTGTACTTTGTTTATGCATAATACAAACTGGGTTTCTTTGTATTTACGTGCATACCTTTTTTTTTCTTCCCCTTTTTGGTATGACTTGTTTATTTTAGTAAGAGGTTAGATTTCCTTTCCTTTATGGGTGTCAGTGGAATGATGATGTCTGTGTCCTTGATCAGTAAATAAAACAGTGGTGCTCTTCTACTTAATTGATGATATTTGTTCCCTGAGGAGTTGGATTGAGTTTTTAATCTTTTATATGAATATGGGTCTTCAAAATTTTGGGTTTTGTTTCTCTTGTTTGAAAGCAGAGGACTTTACTCGAGGTCTCCAATTAGTTGTGTTCTGTTGATATAACGAACATTTCAAGAAGGGTTTGTTTTGGCTATGGGCTTTGTAATATTCTTTTATGTTCTTTCACTTTGATTATTTTTTGGAACTTTTCCATGAAGTAATGAAAAGGGTCTTAGGTAATGACTGCAACTTTTCACTCTTTAAGCAAAGGTTTCACTTGTTTGTTTAGAATTACCCTGAAATGGATATGTGGATTCTTATGTGTTTATTTTGAATTTTGAATTGTTCAGGGGTCCTGTTTTCACCGTGTCATAAAAGGATTCATGGTACGAGGTGGAGATATTTCTGCTGGAGATGGTACTGGTGGAGAGTCTATATATGGCTTGAAATTCGATGATGAAAATTTTGAGGTTAAACATGAAAGGAAAGGAATGTTGTCTATGGCTAATTCTGGTCCCAACACAAATGGGTCCCAATTTTTTATCACAACTACTCGCACTCCTCATTTAGATGGGAAACATGTAGTGTTTGGGAAGGTTTTGAAAGGAATGGGTGTTGTTCGTTCAATTGAGCATGTTACAACCGGTGAAAATGACCGTCCTACTGCTGATGTCATTATTGCGGATTGTGGAGAAATTCCTGAGGGAGCAGACGATGGAATTTCAAACTTTTTCAATGATGGGGATACTTTTCCTGATTGGCCAGCTGACCTAGAACAAAGCTCTGATGAACTTGAATGGTGGGTGAATGCAGTTGATTCTGTGAAGGTTTTTGGCAATGAGCATTTCAAGGTATTGACACTAGATTCCATCTAACTTTAATGTCTTTTTTTTTTTTTTTTTTTTTTTTTTTTT
>QLSR01000454.1:2108523-2137281 GCA_031780015.1 Citrullus colocynthis | reverse complement strand
TTTTTTTTTTTTTTTTTTTTTTTTTTTTTTAATTTCGATAGGAGTTTTTTCTGCTGTATGAAATTATGTCCTCTGTACTGATGAGAAAGAAGAAGACCCTTGGGTTCACATTTTCCGTTGGCTTATCATTAAAACCTAGTGTGATAGATTTCTTTTTACTCCAATAACCTCTCCTTACAGAAGCAAGACTACAAGATGGCTCTCAGAAAGTATCGGAAGGCTTTACGCTACCTCGATATCTGCTGGGAAAAAGAAGGAATCGATGAAGGTACATCTTTCTTTAACGTAAATGGTACTTGGTAGTATCATGAAACTATATGATGAAGATATTTTACAATGAACATCTTGAGTATAAATGACTGCACTGACTTCGGTCTCCCCTCAATTTCTCCTCGTTTTTTCCTTTGAGTCTGCAGAGAAGAGTTCAAATCTTAGAAAAACCAAATCACAGATATTCACAAACAGTTCGGTAAGTGTCCTAGTTAGTGTATTTCATTTTCTTTGTTGAGTTATATGTGGAATTTTAGTATTTTTAATATATGTTGATAAACTTATTTGACAGTCGTTTGGGAGGTGGTAATCCACACATCTATCTCCATCTCCACCATCTTTTCCATTTATCTTTTCTTCGTTTACAGTATTACCTTTATCTAGGCCCCAGTATCAATTCAAATTTACTTCTCCAAATCTTGTAAACAATATTAATTACGTTTTTCGATCCAAAATAATTGAAGTGAATGTAATACTTCAAAACCTTATTACCATATTTACAATTTTTGTTTGGACAGATTGTCTTTCCAAGTCTTCACCAAACTTATCCCTTGTTTGTTAAAGTTGCCTATGACGGAATGAAAGACGACAGTTTGCACATGCAAACACAACAACAAATTAAAGCCTTGTCGGTTTTGCAGAACATCAAAACACTGAGATTCTTTTTTTAAATAAGAAATTGAGCTTTCATCTAGAGATACAGGGAGATAAATGAGCAACTTCAAACTTTTTTCGTGAATAAAGGTTGCTATGCGTCATGTGGATTGATGTGTAGGACCTAAAACAATACTAAAATCATGTAAATTTGCCTTGAATAGGAAACTTTAAACTGTAGTAGGAATATTTCAATATTTTTACAATAGAATATTCTGGATCTAACAGAATTTGCCACATCTAGTTTGGTGAATTACAAAATGTAGATAAAAGTCCCTGAAATAGGAAAATTGCTAATTTAGACAAATGCTAAATGGTTGTGGTGGAAGCCTTAAGGAAAGCCTAGTTCACAAAGGGGAGATAATTTTGTGAGAACGCTCTTAAATAATGCCATGGATCGATCAAGTATCCTTGGATGCTCCTTAGCTACAAGGGGTATATATTTCAGATTTGTTGTAATGATGCTTCTCTTTCAGCTCTATGATTTCAATTATATGTTCTGGTGCACTGTGCATGTTTTGAAGAATTATTTTATTGGAGTGCCAACTATACTCTTTCATTATATGGAGTCATGGACACTGTCCTTGCTTGCAGTGCTTGATTCATTTTCATTGTCATTAGTTACCACTTAACGAATAAGTGATTCTATTATTCCTTTTGAAGTTTTCAGCTGATTAAACTTAACTATTGTCAGTCTAATGATCACCTGGTTGTTTTGTTGATGTAGGCATGTAAATTGAAGTTAGGAGATCTAAAAGGAGCACTGTTAGACACCGATTTTGCAATGCGTGACGGAGACAACAATGTTAAGGCTTTGTTTCGCCAAGGTCAGGTTGGTATTTCTTGTGGCAAAGATGGCGATGGCTCAAAGGGTTGGATGGAGCTCTCCTTTCCTGGATAATATTGATTCTTTGTCATTTTGTCATTAAAATTTCTAGAATTTGTGATAATTTCCAGTTTTTCTTTTCAATTTTATTAAACTTCATTTGGATAATTAACAAGGTTCTAATTTGATTTTTCTTGCATTTCTCCATGATTTCTTTTATAAAATAACTTTACATAAAAGAAATGGAAAGTGGATAACCACCATGGTTTGGGAATTTGGTAGAATGGATTCTTATCCCATGGTGCTAAGCATATTAAAAACTCTTACGAGCTTTCTAACTACTAAATGGATCAGACTGTTGTCTCATGAGATCAGATAAAGTGTTCATAAGTATGCTCATAAATTAATTTATTTTAAAATAAATGCTAAAGAAATGAGCTTATAAGCTAGTACAAGTCAATCATTTTTCTCCCGTGTTGCTTCATGCTTTCCTATTCTTTGTATTCATGATTTTGTATGTTAGCCTCCTTTTACATGCTTGCTTGCAACCATTTGCAAATGCATCACCTATTGCTGTAGCTTACTGATTGTTGTAATCATTTCAAATCCAGGCATATATGGCTCTTAATGACATCGATTCTGCTGCCGAAAGTTTCAAGAAGGCATCAGATTTGGAGCCAAATGATGGTAATAGTTTTTTATTAGGCTGCTGTTATACTTAACAAGTATTTTATATTATGTACTTAGAAAACATCTTGATATATTTCATGATTTGCACGAAATGATTGATTTAGAAGCTAGATGTTTAAAATTTTAAAACTAGCCACCTCATATCTGGAATGGATGGTATTCATTTGCTTCTCTGATGTCTGAAATTGGAAGTGTCATTTACTTACTAATCGATGTTGGTTGGAGAAAATCAGAAAATGTGGTAACAACTCTGGCAAATTCTGGGACAGATCCCAACTTCAAAATCAAGAAGGGGTGGCTATTTCCTCTCATTCAATCTCCTATTGCCATGAAATGTGTCTAGATCACTACATGCCCATTTTCTTCGTCTTGAGAAGGTGTTGGCAAAACATAAGATATATAGAGAAACCCACTGAAGTTAGATTGAAGGAATAGATCTTCATTTAGAATTGCAGACTGAAGAATGAAAATCGAGACTTGGAACAGTGTAGCAATCTAAATTTTTGTTATAGGTTGTCGCCTCACCATTTCAAATCCCAATTTTTATTGTGACTTTTGAAACCTTAAAGAATAGGGTTTTTTTTGAAACAAAAAGCTAAGTTCGTTTGTGAACTATTTTATATAATTTACCCTCTTGTTATAAAGTATCATGAAATTATTTCAACTTACTAAGGGAAAAAGGAAAAAAAAGGTAAGACAAATGCGCATCTTTGTTGTTCCTACTGATGTTTATATACTTAAGCATTGGAAGAGTGCAAGACTGTACTGCTTGTGCTTTTTGCTAGCCGTTTATTTATCTCACTCCATAGCTGTTCATATTTCAACTTGTGTGATGCATATCAATTCCTCTTTTGTTTCTGGAACTTTCTAATCACTTTCTATACTCTTACGAGTTTCAGCTGCCATAAAGAAAGAGCTTGCTGCCGCGAGGAAAAAGGTAATGAAAGTAAATTCTTTGTGCCGAGATGACACGTGTCGTTAACTGATCGATTTGTGTGGTATTGGTGCAGATTGCTGACAGACGTAATCAAGAAAGAAAGGCATATAGCAAGATGTTCCAGTAGCCCCTGATTGGTATGTTGTTGGGTTCTTCACATTATTGTACGGAACTGATCTTTGCTTGTTCATTTTGTCATGTACAACATGTCTGATAGTCTCTTTTTTTTTCCATGTTTAGTCAAGGTTTATGGAGTAGAGAGCTAGATTCCATACACGACGAGTTTCACCTACACGAAATTGATCGATATTTGATGACGGGGGGTTGGTACGGCACTGGTGCTTGAAACTGGAAGATGTTAAAAGTAATGTACTGAGCCTGGATGAAACTCTCCATTCAAACAATTTTGTCAAGAAGAAAAACTATTGAGGTTAAAAAAATATACATTATTTGTTTTTTTTTTTTTTTTTTTTTTCCCTCTTAAAATTTCTGTGGCATTGTGGATTGGTGTATGGCCTTGATGGTTAGGATTTTATAGGTTTTGCTTTGTGTCAATATTGTTAGGGTCTTTGTTTTTATGGGCTCTTCTCATGGTTAATATTCTTGTGTGTTTTTTATTTTTATTTTTTTTTGCAAAATATTATGGTTTATTTTACATATATTTTTAAAAGGATTTTCAAATATAGGAAAATAAGTCAAATTAATTACAAATATAGAATAATTTTGATAGACTTCTATCATTCAAGAGATAGAAGTCTATTTCAGTTTATCGCGACAATGAATTTTTTTTACATTTGTAAATCGTTTGATATTTTTTTTTATTTATAATAATTTTTCTTTTTAAAATTCAATATTATCTTAGACAATTAAAAGCTCATCTAACATGAATTTTTCAAATACACACATAAATGGAATCCTTTTATATATACGAGAGTAGTAAAAGTATAATCTAATTGATTAATAAATTAATATTAATTTATCATTACTAATTAATTTTTATTATTAAACATAAATATATTATTTAGACTTATTAATTCTTAATCTTAACTAATGCACCTATAGTTATAATTAATATTTTATATTATCATAACAATTAAATATTAAATTTTATTATTTATTTTGTTATTCTAATTTAGACTTATTTAATTATTTAGTATTTTCTTTTTAGAATAAATTATTTAGTAATTTTATTAATTTGTTTAATTGTCCACATTATTTATTCATTAATAATGAATGTTTAATCTAAAATATTCTATTTATTTTTGTTTGAGTTAATTAATTTAACTATATATTAGATAATTCTAAATTATTTTATGATTACATCAATTTGTTCTTGTATATTTAATTAATTAATTATAACTTTTTTCAACTTCTACTTGCACTATTATATATTGAGCTTTATACTTTGTTTCACTTTTAAAAGTTTTAATAATGCCATTTAATTTTCAAAAAGTCTTCATAATACTTTTGACATTAGGTTAAAATATAGTTCAACTTTCAAAATTTTCAATTATACAACTTTTTGAAATTGAAAGTATTTTTGAAACAAAATACAAAGTTTAGGGTATTTCTATAATGTATCTTTAATTTTAAGTATATTCCAATCAATCAACGAAATACTTCAACAGGTGATTGGTTTTAATTTCTAATTATAACAAAATTTGCTTTGAAGAACTACTTTTGCAACAAATTGAAAGGTTGAAAGTAAAAATAAACCTTACTATCAAGTAAAATATTAGAACCATCTTAAATCAGGTCATTTTGTATAAAATTTAAAATAAAAATCAATAAATATTTATTTTGAAAACGATTTTGAAATAAGCCCTAAATGTCACATCAAGTAACGTATTTATTAGCAGATCCACCGTTGTTTTCTTGTCGGGTTGGCTTTGGGTCCCACAAGAATGACAAGGCCAAGGGCCAAGAGGGGACCTCTTTAATGGACAAACTGGCAAGTATTTGTTACATGTAGGGTTCTTTTAACTATAGGATTTCTACACTCATCAGCCAATCTAATTTCGACTAATGAATATCGGCCACGTGGGTGAAAAGGTTTAACCAAAGTTATGACATTGTGTTCTCCCACTCCCCATCCTAACTTCACACTACAAGTGAAGCAAAGATAACCCAAAAAAGAAGAATGCAAAGTTGCACAAAAGATTGTGAATTTAAAAACAAATGAAAGGAAATCAACCAAACTCTCAAGGGCTACAGATAATTGTCAAGCCCCAAGTCCCTTAATGCATCTCTTGCAGCATCTTTGCAGCTTTCATGGTTTTGCTTTGCTTTACGAATGTATTTCTCGATTCCGCTTTTGAGCAAAAGAGTTCTGAATAATACAGGATGTAGTTGATAAGTAAATGTTGACATCAATGGAGAATAGTTTGATACATATAATGCTAGCTAACATCAATGGAGAATATAGCTTGAAAGCACACCTGTTTTCTGGGTTCCTGACTACAAGATTTCGTATCATGTTACATGAGTTCCTTTGCATTTGTTGAGCTGAAGGGAACTTCTGCATAGCTTGAATAGCAAGATCCCCAGCTCCAGCTTCAATTGCGCGTGTTGCATTTTCTGGAGATCTCAATGTAAGCACTGATATAATCGACATTACCTGTACCAAAAATTAAAATGAGTTTGAGACTGGATTTGATATCATATCGTGGGTACCGGATCAGAATTCTACATGTAAGGGTGGCCATTCAAATTTCATGTATAGCATAATCAGGTTAGCTTTAAACTATACTTTTATAAAATACATTACACATCATGTTGAGAAGAAAGGGATGGGTGTTTAAGTAATGAATTTATTGAGTTTTTCAAAAAATACGACAGAAATATCCCTAAATCATAATGTCAACAAATAAGTGCTGATGGTGATGTTGTATCTTTGATCGCTTCCACAATCAAGCTAATATGCTGATCAAAAAAAACAAAATAAAACCCTTCATGGGATGCGAATGTTATGCCGAGCAATAGAAAATAAGACTGGGATGTGACTTTTTTTTTTTTTTTTTTTTTGATAAGAACAACTTTCATAAAGAAAAAATGAAAGAATAAACGGTCATATAAAAAACCAAGCCCACCTAACAGGGAGGGGGAAGGGGAGAATACCTCTAGAAGAAGAGACTCCAACTATACAAAATCATATCAATAGACTGGGATGTGATGTTATTACAATGTCAAAGGACGCTGTATCTAAAGTAGCATAAACAAAAAGAACCGAAGATTTCATTTATTGCCATTAAGATTTCCTTCTTTACCTCCTGCAGAACAGATGGATCATCACTAAATCTGGATGAAAGCTTTATTAGTTTATCCAATCCTTTCTTTTCAATAATAGCACTCTTGTTAGCGTCACTTCCTGCCAACTAATTCAATAAAAGCAATGAGACGAAAACAAACATAGAAAATTATTTGGAAAAGAGGAGGTAAGAAATGTAAATGATAGCCCTGCATGCTTTGTAGATCTCAGGAGAAGATTTGACAAATACCAGCTAAAGAAGCTAGCAGATTAAAGTCGTTGCTCAACACAAAAATGCAGCTATGCATTAAAACAAGCTTATTTACAATTCCCTTAAGAAACTAGACAAAACTACCTTTCCTTGCTCCAGTTACACCTAATTATTTATTGGATTTATCAGCTTTGGTATCTTAAGACTACAGACTAATTTTTGCTACTAGATTCTAAAACCAAGTAGTAGTATTCTCTTCTGCAGAAAGAAAACGGGAGGGGGAGAGAGAGAGTTTACAAATCTAGTCCTTTTTTTCCCCTTTTTCCCCTTTTTGAGAAAATGACTAAGGCAACGCTTGCTCTTAATCTACTCCTTCAATCTTCAATTCTTTTTAGAAAGTAGCCCTTTAGTATCAGTTAAAATGTTGAATCTTCTGAAAATAAACTAAAGAGATATAAATGCAACGGTTAATCTAAGAAGATAGACTTTGCACTAAATAATTCAACATTACCAGTAGATTCAATGAATTGGAAACTAACAACTCCACAAAACACGATTTTGACCTCATACCTTTGATAATAAAGAACAGCAAACTTTAGCTACCATTTTATTGCCTTGATCACCACTGTCGTCAATGGATCTCAGAACTGCATCAATACCACCATTTTCAGCTATGGATTTACAAATTTCATCCTGCATTTCGTGAATAGCAATTGAACAGGGAAAAAACAGAACACTATCAGAAAAACTAATATATCACTTTTTCTGGTCAGTGATAATATATCTGGGAGACTAGAGATATGCAGAGGAGGCAGAGTGATACTATCCGTCAAGTGGGTGAACACGTTACAAGTAAGTCTTGTGATAACACCCAATTTGACATAAAAGAACTACAGACACAGTGGAAAATCGTTGACCTAATGAAGAAGATAGTCCACCAACCACAATGCAATAAAGATCAAGCAAGAAAGACACTACGTCATGTACGTTTGATATCTTAGCATGTTTCATCTAAAATCGAACTTTCATCACAAAAAAGAAAATAAATAAATAAATAATACAATGGCGCACAAAAGAGAGCCCACTAAAGGAGACAAGCCACAAGGAAGGACCTCCAATCAAGCAAAGTAAAACCTAATGGATAATAACAAAAAGGCTTCACCACTGAAGTCGACTGAGAAACATTGGGTCTAAAAAGGACTAGACATCACCCAAAAATCACTCAAGTGCTCTTAAAATTCTAATTTTTTCTCTCCCCAAAGCCCCACGAGATAGCACACAACCTGCTAGATATCTTGGTACGTTTGTTTCACATAAGAGGCTTCTGTTAGTTATGAGTTTAGTGAAAGAAAGAAAAAGCAACATATTCTATCTTGGTTAGTATCACAATATAGTGATAATTCAAGAAGACTTGCTATCAAGATGGCTACTAAAATGATGGCAGATTTTATCATATACATCACCAGTAAAACTTTAAAAACGATGTGTACGACTATTAGCCAAATGATTCCAGCGGCATAATCACCTAGTCAACTTACATTAATGAGGAAAAAGATTATAGAAGAGGTTTAATAAAATTAATCCTCTTTCTTATATTTTCTGTGAAAAGAGAACTTTTCTAATCAATTTAAACTAATGAGAATTCAACAGAAGAGTTCTAATAGTATCAACCACTCGTTCTTATGTGTGTTATGAAAAGAGTTTTTTTTTCAATAGAAAGATGAAGCTTTTTACTTTCCAACCAAATTCGAAAACTTACATTAACAGCAACAGCCCTTAAAGCAATGCTCGCAGAAACTAGACCATCTGAGTTAAGTCCTCCATGTAGGGAGTCAACGAGAGCATTAGCAATTCCGATTTTTGCAAATCTTCGTGCATAACCATAAACCTGAAGTTTAATATCACACGCAAGAAGGATCAATTCCTTGTTTTAAAGACTTCTTTCTTTTAGAGGTGGGGCAAATTGAGTCAAGTCCATAGTATTAAATTTCCATTAACATGTCGATCGGAAATTCATAAAATGTTTATTTATTAATTTAAATTTTTAAAATTTTTTGTTTTTATAATTTTTTTTTCAGACGTATCCGCAACATAGACATGTTATTAATATTTTCATAAAATTAAGACCCTAACATTTCCATCGACATCACATTATGAAACCTTGGTCAAATCATCGTCCATAGGTGGTAATGGAAAAGAATAAGACCACTTACTTGAGAGGCAACTACACGATGATCATCAGGTGTCAGCAGAATCCGAATAGCATCATATAAGCTACTAACACAATCACCTCTGTACGTACTCAGAGTCTGCAAAATAAGCTCATCAATATTCATCTCCATGAATAGTTCTTTAAGAACCTCATTAGCAGTCGCAGCCGCGGCAACTACAGCAAAGCCACCATGTAAGATGTCTACATTTTGCTTGCCATTATTTAGAATATCCATTACGATTTTGGGTCCATTGCTTTTACGAAATATTTCCGTACTGTGTAAATCTGCAATCATATTAACAAATTCATAGGATGATATGATGAGAGACCTAATAATGTAAAGCTACACCAAGTTATTCATCAACTAACTCTTTTCATTCAAGAAATTCATTTGAGAATTACACACAGTCGGTTGTTTTCCGTATGTTCACTTTCCAATTTCCAGAATTCTATAATCAATTGTACACAGTACCTTGAAGTAATAACACCATTGCCTTCAAAGCAGAAGCAACAGCACGCTCACAATCACTTGGAATCTTATAACAAAGAGAACAAAACAATTCTAATCCCCCATTTCTTAATGCAATCGAGGCATTTCCAGATTCTTCTTTCGATCCACATAGCTCCGAAATTCTATTAAATAAAACCACCATCTCCTCAACATATTCATCACTGATTCTATCCTTCGAATCACCGTCCAATTGTTTCAGCCTCTCCAAGCTCTGTACCAAAGGGTTATCTCTCGCGCTACCCTCTCCAGGAACACATCTCACAATGCCTGCATACAGAAAGAACCAACGATCGGAAAATGAAAATAATGATTACGGATGGAGCTCCACAAATCACCTGAGAGATCAACGCCTTGGAGAGTTAAGGTTTCGATTGCATCCTGGAGAGCTTCAGTTGGATCCATCCCCAGGTCCTCCACATTCTCTCTTACGACCTCGTCGAAGGCTTCTTGTGAGATCGTGCGGAGGGTTTTGGGTGGGCCCATTTCCGCCGTGTTCCGTCGGATCGGAGGACGTTAAGGTATCTCTGTTGTAAAGAACGGTGAGGTTCGTTGCAGGAGAGTGAGACAGATTTAGTGTGTCTAATGGCCGGACGAGGAAGCCGGTGGCCGGAGAACCGGGGAACGAATTTCAATTATTTGTTTAGCACTGAGATAATGGGCTTGAATGGTAATGGGCCTACAATGCGGGCCGGGCCCCTTTATAGAAGGCCCAAATATCTTGGGCCACCCAATTTTCTTGGGTTCCTAGGGTGAAGATGAGGTAAGAGGTTGTTTGATTGGCAATCCAAATTTTGTTTTATGTTTCCAAATTCACTGAATTTAGTAAATATCCTTCTCGTTTCCAAGGGAGGGGCCAACAGTCCCCGTAGAAAGAAGTTAGGTATAAAACAAAAATAAAAACATTTATAAATACAACATGTCAAGTTATAATCTCAATTCATTTTTTTAAAAATTAAAATGTGTATTATGTAATGTATTATAGATTATATAATATTACAAAATAATAATTATGCAAAATGTTTAATATAAAACATATGCATAAATAAATTATTATGACATAATATTTAATGGCTTACTATAACTAGTTTTATAATATATGAATATGATATCAAACACCTTTTAAACAATTATTTAAATTAGAATTCAATTTCTGAATCTACCACCAAACATATATCTAAAAACATGAAATACAACTTTGTTTCCACTTGATCCTTTATTTTCAAATTCCCTACCAAACAGGTAATAAGAGTTCAATCATATTCAACCCTTTCTATTTAACTTAATTATCAATTTTGATTATAACAACTTAATATTTATAACTTATATATAAATTTAACCATTTGATAGTTTATGCATCTATTTGTGTAAGAAATTTCTTTAACCGTGTGTTTAACGATAAGGAATAAATCGTTATGAATGGTAAAGTAGAATGACTAAATTGATGATAGGTACTAAATTATTGTAAATTTAGGAGTAGAAAAACTAAAATTATTAGTATCATAAAAGTAAGTGATTTTTAATCTAAAATTAATCATTCGATTGCAATTATAATAATAGTATAGAATAATTCAATTTAATGAGATGTGAAATGGCACTTTTGGTAGCACTAGACTCCAAAAGGAGGGAACTAAATAAAGACTCCTAAAAAGAAGGTTTAGGATTTGAATTTCTATATATTTTAAAGAAAAGAGAGAAGAAAAATCAATATCCAATAAAGAAGCGTGAAAGGAGCCATGAGAGAGAGACTTTAATTTGGGCGGTTTGGAATTGGTTAGAAAGTGTAATAATAATAATGAGATTTAATATATATTTATAAAATTAGTTTTAACTTACCAATTCACCTCGTCTATAAACAATAAAAACAAACAATAAAGAAATACGCTGAATAAGATTTGTTATCAAATATGATCAAATGAATCAAACTATTTGCAAATGTTAAACGGTTTATTCTATTGTTGATAAGACAATTTTTTTTCTATATTTATAAATAATTTGATATTTTATTTATTTATAATAATTTTTCTTTAATCAAACTTAACCTAAATTTGCATATAGTTTCAATTTTCGTTAAATCTACCCACCTACTTCTCATGAATAATAAAATAAAAATCACTTATGACTCATCAATCTAAAAAAAAAATCAATTCTTTCATAAAACTAAGTTCAACAAAATTGACGATTGAATAAATATTTAAAAACATACGAATTTTAGCAAAAAAATCGACTCTGGTGTCATTTGTTTTTGAAGCTTTATGTGAAATTGGACTTAACAAAATATGTCAAAAGTTAGGAAAAGAGATTTGATTGAGACTTTTCCTATTCGAATTTTGGCATCAACGCTTTTCTAGTAGACATATTGTATTTATTAAATTTACATGAGAATTTTTATTGACAATTTTTCTTTTTTAGTACAACAATTGCAATAATAGAAGATTGAATTTTCAAGTTCTAGAATGGGGATTGAACATCTGTCATTTAGAAAGAAAAATCATATTAATTATCACCGAACTAATCTTGCTTTTACTTTCGTCAACGAGAATTTATTTAAAAAATAATAATAAATATTGCCACACTCAACAAAATTTAAAATACGAACCATGATGAAACGGAAAAAGTTGGGTGTAAAAAATTATTACACTCTATCAAGTGCAGGTAAATTTAAAACTTAGGTATCATCTTTTTTTTTCCATTTTTACCCTTTATACTCAAGTATATGAGGCCCACTATATATAATTTTTTTTTTCACCTGTGGAAGTTTGTTTTTGTTTTTTTTTTTCCCTAAGTTTCCTATGGGAGAAAGAGAATTGACCATTTTAATTTTTATAATTTTGTCCTAGTGTGGTAAAAAGAGAAATGGACCCACCTTCAAAGAGACATCTTGATCATAAAGTGAAATGTCTATTTTTCCTTTGCCCCCACACAATTAGTTAGTGACTTAGTGGAGAAGTCCACTTAGGATTGCAAAAATCATCACCATGTGTTATAATTTTAGTTGAAAATTTTTAAGCTTTTGATTTTTTATTTGCCTTAGTAATTATTTTGTTTTTTGTTTTTGGTTTTAAAAATTAAGTCTATAAATACTATTTCTACCCTCAAATTTCTTATTTTGTTGTCTACCATTTTACCAATGATTTAAAAAACCAAGCCAAAGTTTTAAAACTTAAAAAAATAGCTTTTAAATATTTGTTTTTGTTTTCGGAATTTGACTAAGATTTCAACTATTGTACTTAAGAAAAATGCAAATCATTGTAAGAAATGTGGAGAAAATAGACTTAATTTCATAAATCAAAAACAAAAAACGAAATGGTTACCAAATGGAACCTTAACTTTTGAAATTCTTGAATTTGTAATTTAGGTTTAATAAGTTTTTGACCTAAAATTGAAAGTTAAGGCCTTGTTCGGTAACAACTCTTTCGTTTTGGGTTTTTGGTTTTTGAAAATTAAGCCTATTTTCTCCTAATTTCTTATAATGATTTGCATCTTTCTAAAGTACAATAGTTCATTTTTAGCCAAATTCTAAAAACAAAAATAAGTTTTTAAAAGCTACTTTTTTTAGTTTTCAAAATTTTGGCTTGGTTTTTTAAACTATTGGTAAAAGCAGATAACAAAAGAAGAAATCTGGAATTGGAAGTATTCTCTATAGACTTGATATTAAAAAACAAAAAAAAAAAAAAAAAAAAACTAAATGGTTACCAAACGAAACCTTAATGATTTATTAAACACAAAAAAAAAAAAAAAACAATTTTGCGCAAAAGATATTTGTTAATACAAAAAATAAACGATAAATGTGTAATAAACCTATCAAATACAAAATTAAAAATTTAAGTATCTATTAGACGCAAATACAGAGGTTCACAAGATGAAGACCAACTTTATATAGTTTAACATTAAAATATATATAGCCCCTTTTAGAAACAAATAGGGTTAAAGTTGAATATTCTATATATTTATGTACCATTGGTGTTGAACTTGATTATTGGTAGGGTTAAACTAGACATTTGAATTTAATAGTATAATTAAGGTGGTACTTAGTATTATACTGTGACTTTCAGTGATGAATGTGGTTGTTGAACAAAATTTTGTTACTGTATTTGTTCTTATGCCTTATCAAGTCTCCCAACTATTTTTGGTGCTTTGAGCAAGACATTTTAAACTAAATTGACAAGTATGCATCATCTTCACATAGGTTAATCTCTAACTACATAATTTTTCGAGTGAACTCACATAATTGATACCGCACATAATATGTTATTTTTAAGAGTCGAGTGAACTCACATATGTCACATCATCAATATGTTAAAGAATTAACAACAAGGACTATAATTGATATATTTTAAAAGTTTAGGGACTAAAACAAACATTTTAAAAGTTCATGGACCAAAATAGAATAAAACTCATAGTTTAAGGGAAAAAAAAAGATTTAAATCTTCATTTTATATAGATAGATTTCACATTTAGTCTAGAGTTTATTTTTTGTGTTTATAAGTTGCTAGACTTCGTATTTTGAAAATTGATGTAGCAATAAACTCTTTGTTCTAGTAAAGTTAATTAATGGATATTGCTTAATCATTGATGCTTTTATGTTCTAAATGCTTGAATTTCTAGCCAAAATTTACATATTTTATTGATTTGAAACTTTGTGCTTAAAAAATTAGTATAGTTAGATTAGTTAATTGTGTGACTAAGGGTTGTCATAGTATGGAAAGGTCTTTGCAAGAATGAGTTTATTGTCATGCAAGATATTAAAAGTAACACATGAATAATGTTAGTTTTATAATATTGCATGAGAATTAATCTTGGCCTTCGATTATGTATCAACTTGGATTTCTTGACTATTGGTTGTCAGTTGTTAGATATATAATTTGATTCATTATTCTTATTTATTATTTTTATTAGAATAAGAGAGATTCGAGCTACAGATTTCTTTAGTTGTTCGTACATATTTATACTAGTTGAACTAAACTAATTTTGGTAATTAAAACTATCTAAAATAATCCAACAATATATGTTTACGACTATTATCATAATTTAACTTTCTCTCAATTGTTTATAAATTAAAAATGCTACATCAATCATTTTTTTAACAAAAGAGAATTTTTTGAAATTAGTATTAAGAAAATGTACTTCGACCCCCTCTCCCCAAATTAATAGGCTTTCAATGTCCATTCACCTCTCTTTCAATCAATTGTCCCTCCTGTATCATTAGCTTGTCGGTACTATAACTATTGCGAATCTATAAATATGAGTATGTTAAAAATAGTTTTTTTAAAAAAAATTATTAAAATTATTTTTAAGAGAAAAAAACTAAAATAAATATTAAAATGTTGCGACTCTGCCCTGCCTTGTCTTATTTAGTAGGGGACTTGGGCAAAAATTTCAACTCGCCTTCGTCCCACTAACGACTAGTTATTGATTGATTTATTTATTTTAATACAATAATTGTAAGGATGGGAGATCGAACTTGACTTTAACAGAACGTGTGCATGCAAATTACGTTAGTTAAGCTCACTTTAATGTTGGATTTCTAATTTTACGAAGTTATATTACAACCCATTTAGATAAGACTTGTAGTTAGACTAATTTAGATTTTGTACTATAGCTTGTTTGGGCAAGAGATGAGGTTGATGCTCGATGGGATGATTTTTCTAATTGGTTGTCTTTTGGTTAAGACGGATATGACCTTGATGTCAATATAATTGTTTTATTATTTACTTTTCTTTAAAAAAAAAAAAAAAATCTTTGATAGGGGTTGTTTGGGACATTAAATTGAGTTGTAAATTCTGCAGCTAATATGTCTATGAAGTTGGGAAGTCTATGTTTGGGGTGCGTAGTTTGTTTAATTGTTTTTGTTTTGTTTTATTGCTTAACTTTTTGTTTGATCATTCAATTGTATGCACATTTTCACAAATTTTTAACACCATATTGAGATGTCAACTTAAAACCTTCACATATATTTTACAATTTAACCATTATACTTGCGGTAGACAAAATACTCTTGTTTCATATACACAACAAAATCACAGTATACTTTTACATTAGTGGAATGTATAAGTGTAATATGCACACAAAAAAAGTAGGTCATCGAGGGGTTTAGGGTTTTTTATGATATCTTACGTCAAGGTTAGGGTTTATTATGCATATATGTTGATGTTTGGAATGCAATCAAAGTCCCACATTGGTTAGATAAGAGGATGAGATCATGGGTTATATAAGGGAGAACAACCATCTAAATGATACGAGGTTTTTTGGGTGAAACCAAAAGTAAAGTCACGAGGGTTTTATGCTCGAAGTGGATAATAAAGGTTCATAGTCTCTAACAAGTGATATCAAGTGTTTTATACACAAGTTTTTTTTATTTTTTTTAATTTTTTATTTTTTGCCTAACTATATGCTCAAAGTAGGGGTGAGTATGATAGACCGAAAAACCAAGCCGACCGACCAAAATCAAGTGAACCGAAGGCGGTCGGTGGGAGAAGAGGAAGGACTTGGTCGGTGTCGGTGTTGGTTTGGAAAATTTTCAAACCAACATTTTTTATAAAAAATTCAAAAAAAAAAAAGAACCAACTGATCGAAGGTGTGATTTTTACTCCTTGATGGTTGAGATCAGTTTGAACATTTATTAAACAGACCATAGTCGGTTTGGTGGCGGTTTTGTCGAAAAACTGACTCCAACCGACCGCTGCACGCCCCTAGCTCAAAGTGTTCCTATTAATGCTAAATTACTATATATGACATCTATTAAACACTATAAACCAATACTATCAATTTTGTATTTAAAACTTCTTTCACTAGCCAAGTTTTTTTTTTTTTTTTTTTTTAAGTACGCAATTAAATAAGTTGGTCATTAGAGTTAGTTGTTGGAGATGATCGATGAAACTGGTCACTGGAGGTGATCGTCGAAATAGCCCATCTAAGCTGGTAATCTCGCAGAGTTAGAGGTCAAATATTAAAGACACAATTAAAAGGTGAGTGATGTATTGGCACAAATTTAAAATTTTAAAGCTATATTGTATATATTTTAAAATAAGCTAATGAAATGATATATTTTGATAAAAGAAATTAATTTGTCTTTTCAAACTCGTTGTACTTGTATACATATTTCTAAACAATTTTCAAAGCCTTCAACAAATAGAATAAATTGTCAAAAAATAAAAAGAAAATAAATTAAACAAGGTGCTATATTTTTCCGACATTTTAGTTGAGAGTCCTCAAATTCAATTAAAGCGTTAAATATTAATTGGCTTGCCTTGGACACCAAACAAAAAAAATTTCATATAATTGCAATAGTAATCAATGCACCATTAAGGATGAAATAAATTTGAACCCACCAAACTTAGCATTATTTTGTTTTTTTTCCCCACAAGACAACTCCATTCATTTAAACCCTCACGAGTGAAAAAGAAACTGTTTAGATCTCGATTGGAATTTGACAACTTAGGGTGTGTCACGTTTGTTATTAAAAGAAGTTAAAATTTTTGTTTTATTCTCAATATCGATCTTAACTGCAATGCACAAAGATGAACCGTTAGAACAACTAGGGAAAAAAATGTTACAAAAGGTGAAACACTTTCAGAGAGATTTTTGACAATTTCTTATGGAGCGAGGAATTGAGCATTCAAATCTTAAGAGACGAATAAGATGCCAATACTATTGAGTCAAGCTTACTTTTAGGATAATTTCTCAAGTTTAACTTGTGTAGTCAATGTGGATGAATTTTCGGTTCTAAAAAAAAGAAAAATGGATGGAAACTCTCTCTCCTCTTGGGATCTTAACCCTAATATATTGGAAATAAAAGGACCCACAAGAAGAAGAAGAAGAAGGTAGTAACTCAGTTGTAAGAAATAAAAAGCAGGCAGTACTAAAGCAGGTATTATTCAAATTGACTTTGGTTTTGTTATTATTATTCTTCAGTTCTTTTTTCTTCCAAATTTCTATTATTCCTCCACTTTACTAGGTGGGTTTGTTGGCTTCTTTGCATATTCTTAGTTACATCATCTTTTCAAAAGCGCACAAATAATATAATAAAACTTTAGTTTAAACAATTGTTTTTGTTTTGTAAAAATACTTTTAAAAATATCTGAGAATATTTAGATTATTATGTTTGATTTGCAGGATTTTTCTCATAAATGTCTTAACATTAAGGTTGCAAGAATCTCATTACGACTATTTATTAATTTGTAATTAATTTAATATAATTTAAAGTTATATAACATTTTTATTTTTATTATTTTGAATCTTTTTAAATTAATATAGTTTCATTATTTTATTTGTTATTTTTCTCAACAAAGTAATTGATAATAATTTGAGATTTTTTATAAAATAAATATTAATTTAAATTTAAATTTAAATATTTTTTTAAAAAACAACAACTAAAGAGAATAAAAATGATTAAATAAGTAAAAATGGGATGTTCTCAACGGGAATCTAGAGAACCCATGTTTCAGGAGGGCATCCAAAACTCTTGACATGTCCTCGAGGATGCCCATGATCAATCTCCATATGCTCTGATATCTTATATCTACTGCAAAACAAACGCATTAATCCAGATACCCACTCTATAGGAATCTTGGATTTTCACAAAACAAACGGACCCTGATGCTTGTTCACTTTTGGTCTCTATATTTTTAATTAATCTTAAATTTAGTCTCTCAAAATTAATTTTTACCAATTGGTTAAATAACAATAATTATTTTCATGTAAAGAAATATAATATGTGAATATTTTTTCAAAATTTATAATAAAAATGTTAATAGATAACAAAAAGTTTTTAAAAAATAAATAAAGAAGGTAGGTCATTTATCATAAAATAAAATAAAAAAATGGAGAGATAATAAGCCAGGTAAACAATTCAATCAACAAAAATGGCATAAAATTAAATTAATATATTTTTTGTTTTTTGTATTTTTTTTTCCTAACTAATATATTTTTAGTCTAAACTCTACTTTGGTTGTAAGCTTTTAAGTTTCTTTTATTTTGGATTCGATCTTTTAATATCTATTTATTTGATCTCTGTGTATGTTTTCATTTTTTAACTTTTAAAATATTTATTTTAATATTTGAACTTTAAAAAATAGTTGTTTAGTCATTACTTTTATTTTGATTCTAACAAACTAATGTTGTAATTATTTTGAGTATACGTATATACTAGTTGTGTTAATACACAGGCATAATATCCAACGATATAGATTAGAGATGTGAAACTAAATAAATAAATAAATAAATAAATATATATATATATATATATATATATATAACAACGATAAAAATGTTATTATTTTTTTAATAAGAGTATGGACTAAGTTAGAAGTTTTTTAAAGTTTACATATCAATTAAAATTAAACAAATTTGAAAGTTCATAGACTTAAATGAGACTTTTTAAAATTTTAGAAAGTAAAATGAAAAAAATTACATGAAGATTTAAAAATTAAAATAAGATTTAAACCCATATTTTTTCCCATATTCCTTTAAATTTGATTTACTAGATTAAGTATAAGATTAGAAATACTTATAAGAACAATTAGATAATCTTCTTCCTCTTCTTTTGCTTTAGAAGAAAAATAAAATTGTTGCTTTTAATGGATTGTTTTGTCATGTGATGTCATTATAATTTATTTATTTATTTATTTTTTAAAAAAAAAAGTTCTTGTAGAGAGAAATTATTATTCCTTTCATTATTGACAATAAGCCAATATATTCCTTCTTATGGAAGGGCATTATATACCTTGCATATCATATCTTTCAAATAACAAACTGATTGAGCTAATGTTATAATAAGTAAAACTATACACTAAAGTTTTCATATGAATAAGACTGTAAGAACTAATTTGTATTGAATAACGATAATAAATTGACTAAGTAAACAAAACTAACTATTCATTTATTATTAACAGAGTAAATAAGTTCTAGAAATTAATTAATGAACAAGTGTAGTTGTAAAAAGTAATTTTAATATTCTATTTATAGATTTGTATTAAATTTTTAGATATAAAGTTTTCCTATAAATACATCTCTTATAAAACACTCTCAACACATAATATTTCAATATTTCTATTATCTTCATTTTCCCATATTTCTCTCGAGCATGGCCAAAAGAGAGGTATTTTTTTTTTTTTTTTTTTTTGGTGAGCTATGAGCTCCAACCTTGAAGTACAAAGTGATTATCGAGTTACGAAATATTTCAATTGGGTTGTATCTTTGAGAGAGGACATGAATGCTAGAGAATATTTCTTACATCGGTGATTGATATAAAGAAATACAATACATGTTACACGGGACTTGAATCTCTTTAAGGAGAGTAAGGGTCTGTTTGGTAGGCAATCTAGATTATGTTTTATGTTTTCAGATTCACTTATTTCAGCGAATTTGTGTTTGGTATGTTATCTTAGTTTTGTTTTTGAAAATTGTTTCTAGATTCTTTGATCTAAGTAGTGCAAATTTTGAAAACAACATTTTTGTGTTTTCGTTATCCAGATTTTGAATTTAAAATTTTAAAATGCAAAATTGTACTAAAAGAAATATAAACAATAACAAATATAGTATTTCATGCTATAAACTTAATCATTTTTGTTAAATTAAAATATGTATTATATAATATATTATATGATATTACAAATTTTTTTAACATAAAACAAGTTCATAAATTAATTTGTAATTGTGTATATTCAACCTAGTATTTAGTGAGTAATTATAATTAGTTTTATAATTTATAAATATATTATCAAACACTCTTTTGAAAATTTGTTTAAATTAAGAATCTAATTTTTGAATATGCTATCAAACATATATATGAAAACATTAAATACAACTTTATTTTTATTGAAGTCATTTTTTTTAAAATATCGAAGATTCAACCTAATTGTTGATGTCGTATATAAGATATTCTTTTTAATGTTTTGTTGTGTTATGTTATTATTATTACTATTATTATTATTTTTGAAAAGGTTATTACTTGATGTTATAAACATATAGATGGTGTGGGAATGTATTATTTTCACCGTATAGCTTTAGCAATTAAACTGCCAAATTAATAGTGTACTGTTTTTTTTAGGCACGGATTTATTGAGGTACTGTCTACTGGGTGCACATGGATGGACAAAATATAGATTGCATGGTTGGATTTTTTTTTTTTTTAAATAGAAAGAAAAATACTTTAAAATCTTGTTTTAAGTGTGAATTTTGAAATTATAAGTTAATATATATAGTTTTGAAATTATATTTATATGTGGTCGATTGAACCACCTTGAGAATTTATAAGGAAAGAAATGAAAAATTTACCTATAACGTACTCTCTTTTTAAGAAGTTGAGTGGGAATGTGTCAATTAAACATATTGGGTCACATTTCAAGCATAATTCAATGAAGTAGAAACCAATTATCATATTCGAAAGGTTAATGTGATAAAACATAACAAGAATTGAGGCAAATCCAGCTCAGGGTCCCCACTAGGTATGAAAAATAGAATGGATATCTAACACAGTATACGAATGTCAAGCACAATATCACAAACATTATGTATGACAAGTGTGCAACATAGAAACAAATAGAAACATAAAAATACAGAGATTGATAACCCAGTTCAGTGCAATATAACCTACATTTTGGGGATTGTGTGCCAGATGGGAAGAAACTTCTTACTTCACTATATAAAGAGTTTAGCAATTACAATGTAAAGTACTTATTTGATAGACTTTCTCTTTAGTGACTCACATATAGCTTCTTCTTCCGTTTCAATTTAGTCTCCTCCTAAGTTTGAGCTTCCATCACTTCCACAGTAACGCTTCTCCAAGGTTTGTATGAGATCCCATAAATACAATATGCTTAGGCTCCTCCTAAGTGTAAGATCCTCTCACCTTCATATGCAATTTTTTCTCAAGTTTGGATTGAGCTCCCCTCAATTCATTATAAAAAAGAAAAACTCATCACGAGTTTTACAATAGCTACCAAAATCAACTTCAACAAGGAAGATAAAGGTGTTTAACAATGATACATCAAAGTTGAGCATAGACAAATCCTAAGCTCAAAACCCTCAACACACACTTTTTTAGTAAGGAGGCTAACCCTAAAAAATAAATAACACCATAGATAATATCTTCAAAGAGTGAATAAATATCTTTAAAGAGTGCAAATCACGCTGGTAGATAAGAAAAAAAATTTCTGTAGAATCTGTTGTCAGATATGTAATAATGCTAGCTTTGATATGTTGCTCAAGTTTTTCTTTTAACAAAATTGGTCAACCACAATATCGCAACAAGGTAAAGGCTAATTAATACTCAGACTCGATTAATTGAACCAGGTCTAGTTTAGACTTTAAAGTCCAAAAGGGCAAACTTGGGCAAGCCTATGTGGCCAAGGTCGAGGTGGTCTAGTGGGAGAAATACACCCCCAACTTGGATTGACCTTACTAGCCCCAGTTGAACTCTTTTTGGTCTAATTCAAAAGAAGAAAGGAAACCTAGGTCAATTCCGACGTAAAAAGTATAATTATGATGGAAATGAGGTAATTCCTACTTCAATTCTTAAACTTAGCGTGGTTTTCTCCCTATCTTTAGTTTAAGCATCAAAATACATGTGTGACAAACACTAGACTAATACTAATACGTAGTTTTGCTATTTTACAGGCCAATTCTTTCTCAAAATCAAAAGCACTTGCAAGTTAGATGTAATTTCTCTATTCCAATTTAGACATCAACAATTTATATCTTTCACCATATTAATTGTTGAACTAATAATAATAATAATAATATTATGAAAAATTATTATAAATAGAAAAATGTCAAACTATTTACAAATATAGCAAAATTTTACTTTTTATTTGTAATAGACCGCAATAAACCCAAATAGACATCTATCTGTGTTTATCTAATAAAGTGATAAATGTCTATTTTAATCTATCGTAGTCTATCATAGATATAATGTAAAATTTTGCTATATTTGTAATTATTTTTAACAATTTTTTAAATTTTGAAAATATCCTAATATTATTATAGGTTGTTAGTTGTTTTTATTTGAATCCAAATACATATTTATTTCAAACTTGAAAAAACCAAGTTGACACAAAGAAGTCGAGCCAATTGAATCACACTTCATTGGATTGTTTTGTTATATATATATATATATATATATATATATATTTCCAATTTCAACCTCTTAGAATATACAATATTTTAAGTGTATTTCCTACAAAAAGAAAAGATATATATATACACACAATCATACAAGGGGAAAGGACATAGTCTGGTAACACCATCCAGGGTGAAAGATCGAAATCAAAAGAGTAAATCAACTACTCCACAATGAAATACATTCAATTTATCTTCCTACATAAATAAACAATTTGAAATCATTTTATCTATCTTTCCAAAGTTTAAATACAAAAATCAAGAAATATATTAATACTATCCACTATTCCAAATGTGTTACTTACGAATGTATGTTTCTAAAATGATTAAAATTACTTCTAATGTTTTCAAAATTTCTCTAAAACATGCTTTCAATTAGTTAAAACAAATTTTAATGATATGAAAATTGTATTCAAAAGTATAAATTTAATTCGTAGTTTAAAGTAATTTTATACATGACAAATATGATTTTAACAATTTCAAAATCACTCCAAACAAATATTATCTACAATATTATTTTAAGAACCCAACTTGACCATTATAATATTATATATACACACACATAGAAGACCAAACTTGATCATGAAACAAACGTAAGATGTTGCTAGATCATATGAACCAATTTTTAAAAAAATTGGAATATTGTAATACGTAAATAAAAAATAATAATAAAATGGTTGGTTGTGGAAAATCTGAGTAATCGTATAAAATAAATTTTAAATAGATTTATATGCATGTGGGCGAATCCGCTGCCAACTTTTTACTTCCCTGCCCTAAGATCCGTACAGGTAGTTGTGGATAAGAATTTAAATTGATTTTCAAGTTAGGGTTTTTGAACTTTTATATTTTCATATTTAATACATTTTTTAAATGTATAATAATATTTCTCCAAATTTTTAACTTTATGTCCGATGAATTTTTTAACCTTCATTTTTGTGTAATGATTGACATATTTGGCATTTTTAAAATATTAAATTTTAATTTTGTTGTCTTTGAATTTTCAGGTTTATGTCTATACTATAAATTTTTTTAAAAAAATAATGTTATTTTAATAAATAATGACAAAAATAGGATTGGGTTAGAAGTATTGACAAAAATACGGTAGCAAAATCATGGACAGGGTCTCCGATTTTTACCTGGCATGTATATCGTGGACTCGGTCCACGATTTCCTGACCAAGTTGCCCGACGTGGGTTTTCTTTTTTTTTTTTTTCTCATCTTCGTGACTCCCCTCTTTCCCTTTCTTCCTTTCCCTTTTTCTCTTCTTCTCCTGCATCTTCTCCCTCTTCTTCTGGTCCAAAATCCCTTTCTTCCTTTCCCTTTTTTTCTCTTCTTCTTTGATTCTTCTTCCTCTTCTTCTTCTAGTCCAAAATTCGATGCTACCAACTCCGGTGAGCGAGAGCAAAAGATAAAATCGGGTGAGTGAGGAAGGAAGTGAGATGAGCGAGAGCGATACGTGCGAGACGAGGGAGACAACGACATGACAGAGACAAACGTGAGAGCAAGAGACGAAAGAGACTAAAGAGAGAGTGAGGATCGTCTCTGTCGTCTCACTCTCGCTCTCTCTTTCGTCTCTGTTGAGTGTGAGGTGAGCGAGACGAATGTGAGAGCAAGAGAAGAAGAAGAAGACGTCTTGCTCTCGCTCTCTTTTCGTCTCGCTTCTTTCCTCACTCACCCGGTCTTATCTCTCGCTCTCGCTCACTGGAGTTCGCGTTGGATCTTGGACTAGAAGAAGAAGAGCTGGAGAAGAAGAAGATGTAGGAGAAGAGGAAGAAAAGAAAAAAAAAAAAAAAAAAGAAAGGGAAAAGAGAAAGAGTCACGAAGAAGAGAAAAAAGTAAAAAAAAATTGACAAATCCTGGACCTAGTCCACGGTTTGCATGCCATGTGGAAATCGTGGACTCCATTCCACGATTTCGCTAGCCTATTTTTGTCAATACTTTCAACCCAACCTTATTTTTGTCGTTATTTATTAAAATAACATTATTTATCAAAATATCCCTATTATATCCTTAAACTTTAGAGTATTTTCATTTAAGGAGTTCTTGAATTCGTTGTAGACCTCAAGACTTAAAACATTGATTCCCTAACATTTAACAATTTCGCTCTTTGCCTCGATCGCTCCATAAGAAGTTTCTATCACATTGAACTTTTAATTATGTGTCTAACATGTAACTAGACGTTTAATTTGGTGTTTAATAATTTGTTGAACTTTCAATTTTGTGTTGACCTATTTAATATTTTTCTTTAAAAAATTAAATATATATTGAATACAAAATTGAAGGTTTAGAGTTCAATTAATCATTCAAAATCAATTTTGATAGTATAAAAATAGATTTAAAATTGTAAAATTCAAACATTAAATTAATTTTAAATTATTAAAAACATGTTTAAGAATGATCAACATGATAGAGTCGGACTTTAACATTTTCAAAATCACCATCATCAATAAAATTCCTCTAAACAAAAGGGTAAAAGAGATTTGGTGGATTACATGAATTTTTCTTAGTTTTTTTCAGTACTTTTTTTAATCTATAGTTTTTTTTTTTTTTTTCAATCCTGTAATTTTTAAAATTTAGATTAATTTTCAATTCTCATTCCATTCAATAAATAAATTGTGACGAGTGAATGTTATGAGAACTCTATATGAACTAACCCAAAAATCATTAAAATTAATAAATAAAAATACATGGTAAAAAATTGAGAAAATTGCATAAAGTGAAAAGTTTATAAAGATACAAAAGTATACTTTAATTTGAAAAGAAAATAATGGAAGTACTTAAGATATAAAAACAGAAGTAGTTGGAATCATTTGTGGTATGTCTTCACCTAAGAGACTAAGAAACACAATTATGACCCATGAACTATCCCCTATGTTTTTGTTGGGATATTTCTCAACATTTCATGTGGGGGTAAAAAAAACCATATACTTATATAGAAAAAGAAAAATTAATAATCACAAAAGTAAATGAAATTGATGCTACAAATCAATTATAATCATGATTCAACACTTATACTATGGACATGACAATGTCATAACAGATGTGTGTGTATATATATATATATAAAAGACATTGTAAGCTTATTTGTTGTATTTTATAAAAAGTTTGTTTTAAATTTTGTGTCCTTTTTTTAAGTAATTGTTTTAGATGGCAAAATCAAATATTTTTAAATATAGCAAAATATTCGATAGAGAGTGATAGACGCTAATAGATATCTATTAGTGTCTATCATTAATAAACAACGCAAGATTATAGTAGTTTATCAGCATCTATCTAATAGAGACATTCTGCTATATTTATAAATAAGTTGATTCATTTTGCTATATTTGAAAACAACCCTTCTTTTTAGTTAAAGATCATTTTTGGTGCTTTGAACATTCATGAAAGTAACACTTTAGTCTCTAAATTTTGATTTGTAATGATTTAGTCTAAATATGTGTACTTTCAATTTTGTAACAATCTAGTCTCTTAACTTTAGTTTATAACAATTTAATCTATGTACTTTAAAATTTGTAATGATACTAAGTCTATATTGTTAAAGTTTGTGTCAAGTTGCAAATGTAGATCAATAACCTAATTAGGGACCTAATATGTTTATAAGCTACAAATTTCAAATTGTTAAATAATAAGAACTAACATTTAATTTTGATGAAATATATTTTTTTTATAGTAGGGATTAAATTGTTATCAAGGCATGCAATATCATATACTAAAGTTAAAAGAGCTAAATTATTACAACATTGATATAAGGTAAGATGACTAAGTTGTTACAAACCAAAATTTAGAGACTATATTGTTACTTTCACAAAAGTTTAAGGATCAAAGGTATTTTTTAAACCAACGTCACTTTAGCTAATTTTATGTAATTTTCATATGGGTGCTTAAGTATAGTTCAACTAGCCATGGTAATAGTATTGATTTAATTAAATTTATCATAATCCTATAAGATTAAGGTTTTTATGGCTTTTTAACAGGATATAAGAACAAAAAATCATGTGTTCAAACTCTTATAATGTCATTATCACTCATTAGGTCTTCTATAAAATTTCAAGCCCACAAACATAAGTAAAGAAAGTATGTTAATATATTGATATAATCAAATTTATGAGTTGGCTCAAATCTCCCTCAATCTTGTTAGTTGAACTTAAATCGATTTGGCTTTAATATATGTCCATATCAATATATCAATTTTGTACATAATTGAAGCAATGTCATCCAAGTTACATTACATTAAATGTATCTAAGCTATTTTTCTCTAGGATGTTGTTATTAGTTGTGATAAATGTTAAAAAAAATACTAAGAGAATACTATTTTTGAGAAAATAGATAGTTTATTTGAAATGGATGGAAGGAAAAGGGGAAATGGCTTAAAAAATACTAGTAAAGTTAGTATTAAATGAGAGTAACTAAAAATAATCAAATCCCCTTTTTAATTAGTTTATTTCAAATATAAAATTAATATGGGTTAGTGATTAAAATGTTTAATGATTTACTATTATAATAAAAATAAACCTGTGGTTTAATCTTCAAAAATGATATATAGATATATATATTTCATGAAACCATGTTAAAGAAAAATAAAGATAAAAAAGTTTTTTTTTTTTAGTTTTTTTTTTCTTCTTTGGAATTTTGTTCTAGCAATTAGAATAACGCTTTTAAAACCTAAAATCATACTAACATAATAGTGATATTGAAGTTAAAGTACATCTTTAATACATGAACTTGACACTTAACATCTATTTTTTATTCTTTATTTTCTAAATTTTGAGAGCGATTAGGCATAAATTGAAAATTTAAGATTCTATTTAACATAATATTTATATATAATAGATCAATTAATTTTTTAAGAACCTAAAATTCAAAACTTTAAAAGTTTACGAATCTATTAGACTTTTGAAAGTTTAGAAATAACAAACCTCAAATTTTAGGGATTAAACATGTAATTTAACATAATAATACTAATATATTAAAAGCTTTTTGTTTAAGGTAATTGTGTTGGGTAGCATTTTTTTGAGATAATAATTAAGTGTATATAAACTTTTTTTTTTTTTTAAAAAAGTTGCAAATATAGCAAAATCTATTAGTAATAGTCTATATCACTGATAGATTCCTACCAACGATATGGTTTACCATTGATAGACCCTACTAGTAATATGGTCTATCATTGATAGTCTCAATCTAAATGCATTGTACTATATTTGTGAATATTTTGGATTTGATTGCTCTATTTGCAACTGTCCCTTTGGTTTATCTATAGACTATGATTATTTAGCAATAATTTTCTTTATATGTGGTTTATATTTGAAAATTTTGGCAAAATTTCAAAAGCTAAAAGGATCACTAGTTTTTAGTTTTAAATTTAAGCTACAATTTTTTTTAAAAAAAATAGATGACATTATGATTAATAACTTTTCTTTTTCAAAAAATAATAAACAAGAAAGTAAAAGTCGTAAAAGAAAGGGTCCTGTGAGAAATTTTGAATTTAAAGTTTGCATTTGAAAATTAAATAAATACGTAGAGCACGTTTTTATTCATCCAAAAATTGAGAAAAAGTAAAAATATAATAAATAGTTTTCAACTTGGGCTAATGGTTAAAAAAAATACTTCCATGCTTTTAAAAGTTGTATTATTACCCACAAATTTTTATAATCATTTTAAAAAATATCCTAATAGAAATTTTTTAAAATTTTAAACAAAAATTGAGATATAAAATAGTGTGATAAAGATTGGGATAAAAAATTTGAATCACCACATAATTTTAAGTCCATATCTTTATTCGAAATTCTAAAAACTTCATGTTTAAAGGCAATTTTGAACCGTTTATATAATGATATTTTTTTAAAAAAACAAAAATCAAAAGTATTTATGTCATTTAGCCTTAAAAATGTCAATATGAGTCAACGTGCTTTAAATTAAGTTATTGATTAGTTTATTTTGAATTATTTGAATTATTTGAAACTATTTGACAAAGTTAAAGAGAAAAAAGGAAAGAGTAGTCTTGAAAGGGACTTGTTTAGGTCATCCGTAATAAAAGATAACTTATTTTATATAGGAGTCTTTTTTTTTTTTTTTTTTTTTTTTTTT